>VZSE01009807.1:312199-447380 GCA_013398275.1 Promerops cafer | reverse complement strand
GAGGCCGCCCGGGGTCCCGAGGCCGCCGGGGGTCCCGAGGTGCTGCCGTCGGCGGCTCCCCCTGGGCGCGGGCAGGACGACCCAGGGCGGGCCGGGGAAGGCGCCGGGCGCGTTTGGCGGGGAAGCGATTTCACCCGAAGTGCCTTTTTGTGGAGTCGAGGGAGGGGGCGGCCGAGCGGACCGGGGTCGCCTCCCCTGGCGCCTCCCGAGGTGGGGGTCGGTGGCGGCCCGGGCTACCCCGGGCGCGACCTTGGGCGCATCGCCGGCTCCGGCCGCTGTCTCTGGTCCGCGCCCGCCTCACCTGCCGCCCCCTCGTCCTGCCCCTGGCTGGCTTCTCAGGGCCCTGCTGTGGCCATCTAATTCGAATTTTATTTTTAAAAAAATATAAGTTAAGTATTTTGACGCCCGCGCGGTACTCAGTGTTTTCCCTAGTGCTTTGGTGTCGTAGTAGTTTAACCACTCTGCAAGTTACGCACTACTGTGATTCACTGAAATTACTCTTAACTTAGAAGACATATTATCAGACTTAAAAAACAACTTGATGTTAACTTGTTAGCAATCTGTCGGTGATCTCATTTGCTGAGCAATGCTCTTTGCTCATGTTTTTAAAGCGCAGACCTTCTTCAAGTCCTCTGCTGGAATAATTTAAGTTTTTATGTGTTTTAGGATTTAATTTGAGCCTGCTCACAAAGCAGGTGTGTTTGATGTGTCTTCTGTTAAAAATCTTTAAATCAGGTGCTCGAACTGTTCTGTTGAGATGTTTACTCAAATTTAACAGAAAAAGGCCCCAAGAATTTTCATGACTGGCTTTTGAGTATATTTTGATAACACAGGCCAACTTGGTAACATGCATTACTTATACGAAAGATACATATTACATTTTGATCCTCAAAAACCAGGAGACTTTATTTGTCAAAAGCCTAGATTTGGTTTGCAGGATTACGGTGTGGTTACTTTCTAGTTCATGAGACTACCTAAAAATATTTTTTTCTACCTTCTCCTTCTTTGTTCTCTTAAACATATCCCATAAAGAAAATTAGAGTGACCCTTAATAATAGACAATTATAGATCAAGGTAATAGACAATTCATAGATCAAGGTATCATTAGCAAATCAAATACAGTTTATTTTTCCTCCTGGCAGGTTTGATGGGAAGGTTAACAATAATTTATAATTGTTGAGAGAGACTCATGATGTTGGTTATGTGTTTAAGTAAGTCAAGCCTCTATGTTTCTTTGTTTCCTGACCCTACAGTTTTGTTTTGGTTTCCTGTTTAAAAAAAGGCTTGTGCAATAGAAAGGTGTGCAGCTGCCTTAAGTTTTGTAAAAAAAGCAACCACCAAAACCGAAACGGAACCCCCAAAACTTTAGTTAGGCAAGAACACTTGGAGAAGTTTGTCTGTGTAGGGAATAAAGCATGTGTGATAGAGTTTGTGTAGACCTGGGTTAATTAGGACACCCATGTGGGAAAATGGTGTTTTCAGGGACATCAATGCTGTAGCAGAAATGTCAGGATGGAATTTTTTGGCTTATAATGAATATGGCAATGTGTTACTGTCTTCTGTGATGGTTAAAAATATGAACGATCAGAATTAAATTATGATGACTCAAAATAGAAACACTGTTCCTGTATTCTAATGTTTTTAGAAGTTTTCCTGTTAAATTGAACATTTTTTAAAGAGTTTATTTCTGCAAAAAGTTGAATTGAGAAATACACGTCTCTCTCACTTTCATCATAAGGCTTTGTGCTCACGGTTTCTGATGGTGTATATTTCATGGGTCGTTCCAGGAAATGGTCCAGTTGTTGCTGTGCAGCTGGATGTTGCTGAATAACGTTTCTATGAGCTTGCTGTTCAATCTGTCTGTTGTTCAGAATGGCGAAGAACCCTAATTTCCCAGAAGCGGGGAATCTGCCTACAGGCTACGCTCACTGTAGGTCTTCAGACAGCTTCACTGGTGAGTGAACTCGATGTGTTTTCTTGAGATTTTAATGTTTTTGTTGTATGCCATTTTAACCAGGTTAATTTTATATATGTGTTAAATAATCTGCATTAATTATATTGTTCTTTGTACTTAGCTAAACTTCTGTGACAGGAAAGCATCTGAGCAGAATGTAGAATGTTAGCACGACAGCACTTAAGTGACAGGAATGTGTTTGCAGATGAGCAGGGCATAACTTCCCATATGCTTTGAGTCAAAACATTTTTTGGTACTAAATTGCTGTTTAGAATGCTGTGATTGGACGGTGTGGTTAGCTTCCATTAATGTTACCATCTGCTTTCCTTTTAATCCTTTCACAACAGAAGGGTTGGAGATGAAACTTGAAATTTCTGTGAATTGCACTTATTTGAGCTTTCATATTCTCTATTTATAAAGTAGTAGGGGTTGATTATGTTATTTCTATTTTTAGCTACAAAGTATCAAAACTTGTTTGTTTTTTTCCCGTTATAATTTTCATTCAGGTTCAACACTTAGAAGTACAAAGGAGCTAGGTTTCTGACAGAACCGAAGTATTTACACTCTGAATGTTGAATTATTTACTGAAAATTTCTGTTTCCTAAGATTATGTGTTTATAAAAAGACATATGTGCACCCATTGAAAATATTAACCATATGATTTGAGCCAGTGGTATGTTTGTACAGTATTGTTACTGTTACACCTATCATGTTTCGGGAGTCTGTGGTAATAGAAATTGAAACTAAAGTAATATTTTACTGGAATTTATTTACAGTGTATGAAGTAGTTATGAAGTAATGAATTACAAAAAATTGAAATACTACTCAAGTGCCATCCAATCAACTGAGAACCAGTTTTTAGATAAAAGAGCAGTGTAAAATAATTACATTTAAGAAAATTCTCTTTGTGTAATTCTGATAAAAGTATTAGCTTGCTAGGTACAAACCTGGTAGAAAAACAATACTTCCATGTTTCATTGAAGCAGCACTGCTTTTTCAGAGGATTCTTCAGTGTTGGTCTAAATGCGGGAGGGAAGAGACTGAATACTGATCTTTCATTGCAACTGAGAGTTGTTTAGAAAGGATGTCAGTGCTGCTGTTGCTGCATTTCCTGAATCATATTTTTGTATCCCATAACATGTTAAAGATTACCTACTGAGTAGAAATACAGGAAACTGAAAGCTTGGAGGGGATGGTTGTTTCTCCAGGCACAGCACACATTATGTAGTATTGCATGCTGCCTTATGTCATAAATACTAGGCTGCATTTTTCACATGCTCGGTGTTGAAGATGGCCACCAAATAGCATGTCTTTCAGTGGGGTCAGAGAAGTGGTTTGTAGGCCTTAGGACTTAACAAATGCTTTTTCAGATTGTTGCAGTTCTAATGGTGCCTCAAAATCACTGAGAAGAATGTTTTGTTTGTTTATTTCTGTGTCATGACCAAAGCTGCAGCAGCTGACTACTGAAGCACTTAATTAGCTCTGAATACCTCCTGGAAATAGGTTATGGTGCTGGCAACAGGCTTGTAAATGGCATGTTCCTTGACTGCCAGGAAGAGTAAGCACCTGTATTCTCTGAAAAGGTGATGTTGTTTGATGACAGAAGATGCCAGAGGGAGCTTCAGGAAGGGTTTTGCCCAAGTTCTTAGCAGAATCCATCTCTTTTTTAATCATAAATAGTACTTTCGAATAACAACTAGAAAAAGGCATGTTTAGCTATACAGGGAAGTTGTGAGCTCATAGCAACTTGGCACAACTAAAGAGGTTATTAAGTTTTACTTCCTCAAACAAGAAATGTACAGATCGCTTGAAGGGTTGCCTGAATTTGTACCATTAATTAATCCAGCCTAGGAAGATATGAAGTAATGTATTATTTGGTTCTATATTTTTGAAAGCAGGACTGTATCACCAGTCTGCTTTATATGAAAAATCCACAATACAGACAAAACTTGTGTTGGAAATCTGTACTAGTAGACAATAGATGAGTTGGCGTGTTTCTTCAATATATTGGTGGTACCCATAGAGCACAGAAAAGGCATGAACATGGTTTTGTAAAGGTGACAGTGCCCAACACTTTGGGTCATTCAAGCATTTGAAAGGCCTCCGCAGCTTGTAGCCATCATTTAAGTCCTGTATTTCCTGTGATCAGCAGGTTTGTGTTTGGAACTGATGGCTGAAACTGATGGTTCAGAATAGTACATGGAACCAGCAATTTGAAGAGCAATAAACAACAGAAGAAATTTGCCTTGCTGCTTACACACAGGGCAATATCTAAATTTCTGCTTTCATTGCTTGCTTTTGTTCAGCATCTTCATGTTCATAAGGACTGGGCGTCCTTGGGTCACTAGCAGCTGTTCCAACTTCAGACTTTGCCCTCTTATATACACTGATACTTGTTTAGACAGAGGTTTATGTACTCTTGAGAGGGAAGTGTGCTTTCGATTTTATTTGTTTATTTAACCTAAACAGAAACAATTTCCCTTGAGGTTTTCGCCCTATTGGCACATGACAACATCCACAGCTGCTGAAAGCAAAGTTAATGTGCAGCTGGTGGCATTCCCTTGTCTTCACTACTTTTACAGTCTCTCAGTTTTATTCAGACAGTACCTGTTCTTATTTTTTAAAGACGAGTGGATTTAGGAAACAAAGAAATAGAACGTAGTAAAAAAGTTGAAATAAAAATAGATTTTAAAATTAAAATGTGCCAATATTTGTACATGGATGATTTGTACATGGATGACATATCATAAATCCGCTTCCCTAATCAATGAATGTTTAAACTAGCAGAAGAGAGATAATAGAGTTCCTTGGTGATGTGTAATTCACATGTAGCTTGTTTGCCTGACTATTGCAAATGAAGATCAACAACAGCAATTATGGGTATGGTATGCAAGTGTTCAAGGAGACCGAGACTTGAGACTGCAGCTGACTAGCAAATAACAAATACATCTTTTTGTATGCTCCCTTGGTGTAATAAAAAGTTTTCTATTTTGAGGACATTTCAATTTTACCATTGTCTATAAACTATCAGATAATTATGTTGTAGTAAGTGGTATTGCTGGTGCAAACGAATCTTGCTTGTTAGAAACTAAATCTGACTGGAAGTGTATGTAGCATAAATCTAAATTGTCTTAACTAATTGTAAATTAACCACTGCAAGTGGAAGAAATAGTCTGTTATTATGAAAACCTGAAAATTAATTTGCTTTCATGTCAGAACAGAAGAATGACTACAGAGTTCTGTGTTCCCATGGTTAGGCTGCCTCCAGTATCTTGGCTAGTGTTGCTGGTTCTGTGCTGTAGTGACTACACAGGCACACAGCTTCTAATTCAAGTAGCAGAGAGCCAGTAGAAACCCAGGAGTTTGTTCCCATTTGAGCTGTGATCTATTATTGATTCGGTATGCTGTATTTTTCTTAGATTTTATTTTCTATTTCTATCACTTTTTGTTTTGTTTCATTTGAAATACTTTGGGACTGTGTTTCCACAGTATCTTGATTTTGGGTAAAGCATTTCTATTTGTTAAAGTGAAAATAATAATTAACCCAAAGTGCATCTGTTTGGGGTTTTCTTACGTATTTTCTCACAGTATTTTTACAGTAAAACCTCAAAGTGTATTTCTGTCATGAATATTTGACTTGAAAGATTTATGTGTTAGGTCTGTGCAAGGTATGGCCTCATCATTTTCTTGGTTTTTGTGGTACACCACCTTTCTTCAGCACTAGTTATCTGCCCATTTTGAAAAGTGGCTAGTAACTGGAGCAGGCGAGATGTCTCTGAAGATATGAATGGTCATTATCTGAAAGAACCAACATCTTTTTGAAGATAAGTAAACCAAAGTGTAATGGTAGTAGCCAATATAAGACCTAAATTCGCTTTTGGATGCTTTTGCCACTGTGACTACAGAAAGCCTCTGTTGCCAAAATAAACCAAAACCATAAAAAGCTAAAACCTGTTTTGAATGAAGAAGAAACAAAATAATTCCATAGAAGATATGACTAATGCATTTATCTATATTGTGCATTACTGGGCAGTCTCCTGATTTTATGACTGAGAGGTATTACAGAGTTTGTTTTCATATATATATGTGTGTGTGTGTGTGTGTATGTATATATAGGTGTATATATATGTGAGGGAACAAGAAGTCATCAAGAAAACTGAGTGTAAGGAATAAGAAAATTGAATTGTACATTGTAAAGCTTTTCTCTCTGGCAGACTTTGCTATTTATTAAAAGTTATCCTGATCGTTTATTTTATCCCAATTCTGAAGAGTTGACTAAAATCCTCCAAAGACAGGTTTTACTTTTCATTGAAAACCTCTTGGTTTAATTTTTCTTGTAATATATGATTACTTACATTACTCACTTTTTTGTTACTGCAGTTATGCTTGCTATTCTTAATATTTTTGCCCTGTATAATGGTGCTTGTTTTCTTTGTCCTTTAGGCTACCAGTATCACCATCCCTCCAAGATGAGTAACAGCCACCCACTTCGTCCGTACACGGCTGTGGGGGAGATCGACCACGTTCACATTCTGTCAGAGCACATTGGTGCTCTAATGAACGGGGAGGAATACAGTGACGTCACCTTTATTGTAGAGAAGAAGCGTTTTCCGGCACACAGAGTGATCCTGGCTGCTAGATGCCATTATTTCAGGTGAAGTAAGGCTTTTTGTCAGGAAATGTTTATGTAGATGAGATAAACATTGTTTCTCTGTGAACTTTTCAGGGTGTAATCATCTGTCCATTGAATGTGACCTTTTCTGTGTGAATGTTTCCCAGCACATCAAATCATTGTGTTCAAATAGAAAAGGATAAATACCATGTCACAGTGTTACTCTTTTGACCTTCATTAAATTGGATTTTGAAGGTAGTTTCACAATTCAAGAGAAAGAGATCTTGAGGGCAGGGAAGTACTACTGCAAAGTTGTTTTGATTTCTCAGAGTATAAATGGCGTGTTTCCATGGAATATAGTCAGATAGCAAGTTTCATTTTGATGAATTGGAATTGAGAAGAGTTTTGGCTGACACAGACTAGAATATATATTTTTAAACTAGGAATAATACTAATCCAACTGTTTCTTTAAGAGCTGGGCATTTTTCAATAGAGATATGTTTAATATTCCAGTGAATTTTGTCAGAGGGCTAAGCTAGTAACTAAACTAAATTCTCTTCCTTATAGAGCATTATTGTATGGAGGAATGAGAGAATCTCAGCCTGAAGCAGAAATTCCTCTTCAGGACACCACTGCAGAAGCATTTACCATGCTGTTGAAATATATTTACACTGGTCGTGCTACGCTACGAGATGAGAAAGAAGAGGTTCTTCTTGACTTCCTAAGCCTAGCACATAAATATGGATTCCCAGAACTGGAGGATTCCACGTCTGAGTATCTTTGCACAATACTTAATATTCAGAATGTCTGTATGACTTTTGATGTTGCCAGTCTTTATTCTCTTCCCAAATTAACTTTTATGTGCTGTATGTTTATGGATAGAAATGCCCAAGAGGTGCTCTCCAGCGAAGGCTTCCTGTCACTTTCGAAGGTATATATTTTGTTTGCACTTTTTTTCCCCAGGACTGTTAATTTTAATGGTGGTACAACTTTGTGAAGAAATACTAACGGGGACGCCAATTAAAAATTGTGTTAGCTCTTAGTTATTTTGTACTTGTGAAACTGTGACAGTTGGAAATGTTCAAGACAAGTTGAACTGAAAACTTTGGCAATCTGTTCTGAACTTCTTAGGTATTGACCAGTCAATATAGCTAAATGTATTATTTCTAATGGAATGTTCTAAAAGATGGCAGCAGGCAATCTAATTTTAATTTGTCTTATTTCATCTGTTCCTGGTATAATATAATTTGGCTTCTGAATGCCACAGAGGGGAAGTCAAATATAGACTTGAATATGACAGGACATACTTTGTTCTGTTAATTGCTTGATATAGGCTTCGTCAGCGATGGGTGATTTTTTGCTGGGTAAACTAAAGCATTCTGGAGATTACTGTGATTTATATTGCTGATTGTCATCATGTTCTGAACTTGCAGAATATGGTGATGTGGTATGGTGGTTTGGTTTTTTTGTATGTTGGTTTTTTTGTTAGATGCATAAATATTGGTAATTGAGACAGGCTATTCTATGAAGTTGAAATTTTGCACTTAGGAGACATCTTTGGGCTGGACATAATAGTGAGAGAGTGTTTTCAAGTGGTGTTCACATGAAGCAGCAGAGCACCTTGAATGAATGATGCTTTAATTGTGGGTTTTTAAAGTGTTTTTTCGTAGGGGAAAAGCTTTGAAGGGTCTATTCCTTGAATGAGTATATGACACTGCTGTAAGTTATTGTATTGGGAAGAAAGATTTTTTTTTTTTTCTCTCTCTCTCTCTTTGCACTTTGTCATGTGCAGTTTGTTAAATCTGAGCTCTGAGAGCATATTGTCAATGAAGAAATGAGCAAACATCATTCATCAGGAAGTGCACACTTTGAGGTATTTCACATAGCCAGTCCTGGTATACAGGAGAGATCTTTCCTTTTTCTAGGCAAGCTCCTGATTATTCTGCTAGCTGAGTGAAAATCAAAAAGCTATTTGATTATTTTTGTTCTCATTTTGCAGTCAGTGGGTTTTCTACATGAATAAGAGGCACTGGAGTTCTTACCTGGTGATTCTTAGTTGGTACCAAAAGACAAAGAGAAAGATTGTGACAGGACAGAAATCCCAAGTATTTAGAAATGGTTAAAAAAATTGATTCCAAGCAACACTTTTTTTCTTATCAGTGCTCTTATAGCAACCTAAGCTTAAAGGAATATTTTGAACTATAGAGCCAAGTCCCCAAGTCTCAATATTCCAAAGTAAATTTGAACTACTGAATGGTATTATATTGTTTTGATTAGTTCTCTACATTTCAATTTCTTCTAGTGATTTTGTAATATTGCCTATTATTTTGGTCATGGATTCTGTAATTTTTGCATAACTAAAACAAGCTACTATTTCAGAGAGTCACCCCTTTAGAGATTATTTTTAATAGCTACAAGTTAAAATAGCCATTAGTTTTAGCCTTATTTAAATTTCCCTTGATTAAAAAAATAAAATTCAATTTCATTTCTGTTTATTTAGGGGGTATCTTTTTTGTTCTTATTTCTCTTTTCCAGGCTGCTCTTCTAAGTATTGTACTGAGAGACTCATTTGCAGCTCCTGAAAAGGACATTTTCCAAGCTTTGATGAACTGGTGTAAACATAACCCCAAGGAAAACCATGCTGAAATCATGCAAGCAGTACGTTTGCCACTAATGAGTCTAACAGAACTACTGAATGTTGTAAGACCTTCTGGATTGTTGTCACCTGATGCCATCCTAGATGCCATTAAGATTCGGTCTGAGAGTCGGGACATGGACCTCAACTACAGGGGCATGTTAAGTAAGCATCAGGTTTTTTGTTTGTTTCCTTCTCATTTAGTTACTGTGGTTGTCTGCAGGATATGGTTAATCCCTGCTTTGAGTTTTCATCTATTACTGTGTGTTATAAAAGGTTTGCAATATGAAACATCTTCTTATGGAACTGTTCATGCCATTTTTATTTCTTGATATTAGTCAGTTATTTTCCTGCTGTGTATCTCAGATACTGCTCAAACATGAAAGTAATACCATTTTCCTAGAGGAAGTGGTAATTTAAAAGAAAAAGTTTTACAAAAGCATTGAAAATAAAAAATGAATTGGCTGTGAGATATGATATTTAAATGGTTTTATGTTGATAGTGACTTGTTTTCTACTTCATAAACATTTTCATAATTTCTCTACTACTTATGACTTTTCTCTTACTCTTTACATGCTTGTCTAAGTAGTTTAAACAAGTCTCTGAAGTCATTTTAATGGAAGCCTAAAACATGTAAGACGCCTTGTGTTTGACTTTTCTGTGTTTTCTGTTAGTTCAACAACAGTATCTAACATTCAAGCTTTAAAAAGATAGTGTTAGCCATCTAATGTGTGAATTTGACCCACAGAAAAAAGTTAAATGTTCTTTAAGTCTGCACTGTATTCTCAGTCATGCATGATGAGCCCTGAAAATTACTTTCTTAGAATTGCATATTCTCTTTGTTCTCCCTTAGAAGTTATAGTTATTAATATGTAAATATATGAGTTTAATATTAGGATATTGTAAAAGTCTTGTCATGTGAGACATTCTGTTGACACTGCAGTAGATAAATGTGAATAAGTCAAATGGTCCTTGCTGACTTATTTTCCTGGATATTTATCTTCACAATAAAATTTTCCTAATCACAACTTTTTTGGAGAGTGGAATTTCTTTGTTGTTTTACTACTCATGTCATGATCTTGAAACTTTTCAATTTTGTGGAAGTGTTGATGACCACTTACCCCTTCAAATTCTGTTCTTTAGATGTCAAATTTTTAACACCCTGTTAAAATGTATACTTCTGTTGTCAACCTGCCTGAAAAGTTTGGGGTAGCTTTTCATCATTTAGTTTTTCAGATAATATTTTCTAGGATCTCTCTTCAAACAAGGCTGTTAAAAATGTCTTTTGAAGAGGCTAGTTTGCAGAGTATTGTTCTGTAGTTTTCCTAGGACACAGGCTTATTACTGTGAAGTGATGGCATAAAAAACTTGCTTTTCCATGTGAGTTCAAAGCCCAAGTAGCCAGAAGTTTGCCATTTCACTTGAGTTCATTTAGCTTTGCAGGGTACTGGAAACTTGTATAGCTGTCAGAAGAGCATATGTGGCTTTACTGCTGTATACACCACTCTGCAAATTCAGGATGCATCTTGAACATTTGATACGCATCTTGAACATTTGTTACACATCTTGTACATTTAAGTTTCTTTCATTTAGGAAAAAAAACCCCGAAAAATCCCAAACCAAAAGCAAACAAAAGTTGACAGATGCAACAGAACGCTGTAAAATCATGAAGGGGACTGAGAATATAGCTGCTACATAATAGTAAATTATCACAGCTTTATTACCATAAAACATGTAGGAGATAGCAAATAAAATTGAAGAAGCTAAACTTTTTAATGCCTCTTTTTTATCTTCTTTTCTTTTTCCTTTTTTTTTTTTCCTAAAGCATGTGTTTGTGGCCAAGAAAGGATACTAGCAATAAATCCTTGGTCTGACCTAATAGAGTTGATATTCAGAACATCTAATTTGCAGTATGAGAGCGTAAAATTTAAGCAATTATTTAATTTTCTTCTTAGTACCAGGGGAGAATATTGCAACAATGAAGTATGGAGCACAAGTTGTAAAAGGGGAACTGAAGTCTGCTCTGTTGGATGGAGATACTCAGAACTATGACCTGGATCATGGATTCTCTCGACACCCAATCAACGACGACTGCCGGTCTGGAATTGAGATTAAACTGGGCCAGCCCTCCATAATCAACCACATACGAATTCTCCTGTGGGACAGAGACAGTCGGTAGGTGCCAAGGTGACATAAAAAGGGAAAGTAATACATTTTGTACTGGAGATAAGGTAGCAGTGCAAACTATAAATCAAATATTTTATGGAAATAGCGTTGGAGTGTTGGGGATGACAATTGCAAGGTTTATTTGGAAACAACCTGATAAAAAGATTTTGAAATACAATTTTGGTTGCTTACACACCTGATCATATGTAGAGATGTTAAACTACCTTAAAGTATTTAAATATTTTTTATATATTTGCATTTCAAACATTAAAAGATTTTTTTTGTTCCAATTTTTTCAATATATCAAAACTTGTAAGAAATGGCACACTTTGACAATAAGATTGGACTTGATCTTGGCAGTCTTTTCCAGCCTAAGTGATTCTGTGATTCTGTAAATTCAGAGGTAATAAAATTTATTTAGAATGTGAATTACCAACTGACTACAGTAGTTATTAGAAACCACTTCATGGTTAGACTGCTGAAACATGAATTGTTATAGATGCCATAGCCAGTAGTTACTGAGCTACTTTAGATTATTATGGAATGTATGAAAATTCAAATTAGGGTCATTTGAGCAAATGAGAGGCTGCTGAAGTAGAAAAACTGCAAGGTTTTTTTTATCTCAGAAATTTAATGTATTAATTTTGTAACTTGCCATGACAATGATCTCACAGTTTAGTAGACAGCTCAGTAGGTATTCATAAGCTGTTAAAAACAATAAAACAAGCTACTTATGCATTTATTATATACCTTACTACCTTTCTGATAAAGGATTAATTTTCTTTTATTTCCAAAATAAAACAGTTTAGCGTTGCAGAACAGTTGCATTTTGCTTTTTTAGCCAAGCTGTGTTATTCTAGGACAGGGTATATAAAAGTTTTAATTAGGGTGGGTTTTTTTGTAAATTTAAATCAATTTTTAAATATGAGTTAGTTACTAATAATTCAAAACTAATTTAATTAATTTTGGCTATTTAACTGTTTCAAGGAAGTTCTACTTCAGCTCAACTGAAATTTGTTGCACTTCTATTTCTTTTGTAAAGATCAAAAAGTGGATGTTTGGAGGTATAAGGAACTGCTTCATATAACATTATACTTGTTGTGCCAGAAGATCAACCAAATTTATGAACCAATTGTCAACCAACTTTATACAATCTGAAACAGTATTAGAGATATATTAATAATGAGTTCTCTAGCAATTTTTAGAGAACTTATATAACTGATAAAATGCCCCTCATCTGCAGGGCATAAATTTGCAGCTGGTGAAACTCAGGGAAAAAATGTTCTCCTTGGGACAACATCTTATGAAGTTATCTGTTGCTTGTGTCCTGTATGCTTCATCTGAAATTGTAGAACAAACTATTGTTGTTGGCAGAATATCTGACAAGGTGGGTCTCTAGAGATTTGTCTTCATAAAATACTGAGGGCTCAGTGGTTTAAGATGTAGTTTCTGTGTCATGCCGATGGTTTAATTTTTTTAAAAATCATCCTAATTTCTGTGGAAAGTTTGCTATTGGGCTTTCTTTTGCTTCGCAGCAGGTATAGTACTGGAATTAGCACTGTCTGTCTGTGCAAGGCCAGGAGTTGGACTTTGATCATCCGAGGGGTTCCCTTCTAATTCAGAATATTCTGTGAATGTCTGTTCAGTGAATTGTCAAGCTTTTTTCCCTCCAGTAACTCAGCTAAGATAAATGGAAATGGAGGCAATTGGAGTACTTTGTCTATGTGTGGGCTCCTCATTATAAGATACTGACTTTCTGGAGTGAGTTTAGCAGGACACCAAGATGAAGGCTGGAGCATGTGAGAACCTGCTGTTTTAAGATGAGCAGGCTTAGAAGGGAGAATTTGTTGCTCTCCTCACCTATTCTGTGGAAGAATATGGAGAATACAGGGACAGAGTTCTCTTGCCAGCTGTGTGCTGAGAGTGCAAAGAGCAGTGGACACAGGCAAGAAGATAAATTCATATTAAATATTAGGAAAACAATTTACAATGGGAAGGTTGGACTTGGGAAGAGTTTGGCCAGAGAGGTATGCATAAATTTGCCAGCCAAGATCCTAAGGAACTTGCTCTGAGATTGTCCTTGCTTTCTGTAGAGATCTTTTCCTTTCTATAGTCTTTGTCTAACAATTGCTGGCCACTAAACTGCATCTTTCTCATGAGGCATTAATGTGTAATAAGAAATGCTTGTGGAGAGCTCCTTAGGAGCAACTTCTCTTTAGAAATCAGTGTGAAATGATGTTAAGTGCTGACATGGTGCTGTTGAAATGCCTGTGAATGTTGCAGACTAGTACCGTAGAAGAAAGAAAATACTCTGAAACATATATTCAGTGACTTGCAGTTCCACAAGTGAAATTTCTACTTTATTCTAAGCATTACGTTCATGGATATAATAGGGAATTAGCTGTGACTTTTAAGTTCTAGTTTGGGTCTGCTTTCTTTTAACAGCAAACTATAAGGTAAATATAACTGATAAGCAAGAGGAATACACTGATTCTGTTAGTGGCTTTTTCATTTTTCATGAGGTAATTTTGGAGTGTGTAAGGAAGTAATGACAGGCTCAATGATGCATCATAAAGAACTGAAAGGGTTGGAAGTGAAGAGCAACATCAGTGAAAATGGTCATAAAGTAAATTTGCTTTTTTCAAGTGAGGAGTTTGAGTTTGCAATTTTGATCTAGTAATTGTTTTTCATTTTTTCTTTATAGATTTGGCAATAGAAATAGTACTGTATCACTGGTGGTTTAGTTTTATTCCATGAGGAAGGAATACAAATGATAATTTTTTTGACAGAATCAAAAGTCTTCATTTCGTTTTTTGAGGCAAAGTAGTCTCATCTAATGACTGTAGACTATGAGTGTGTGGATGTTTTAAATCATTCTGAAAATACATCTTAACTGTGAGAGCTCCTTTTCAAAGCTGGTTTGAAAATACAGATCTGGGTAAGAACAAGCAGTTTTCTTTTCAACACAACTGAAAATCCAGAAGACAGTCTAAAATTTAATACCTAAAATTTGTCAACTTGTATTCTAACCAGTGTTTTTTGACAATCCATAGGTCTTATTCCTACTACATTGAGGTGTCCATGGATGAGTTGGACTGGATTCGGGTTATCGATCACTCTAAATACCTCTGTCGGTCCTGGCAGAACCTGTATTTTCCTGCCCGTGTCTGCAGGTTAGTTCATCAGTGTAATGTACAGTGGCTGACATTAAAGAACATAGGCACCAGAAGTTGTTCCTGAATTTTGCTACTTCATTAAGTATTTCTGAACATTTATTGTATCTCAACTTCTATCAGCTATGCTAAAAAAAAGTTTATCTTAGTTTACATAGTTTTATAATAGTTTATATTACTCTTTTTTAATATTAATGTAGTTGATAGAATGCTGGCATCTGGTTTGAAAACTCTGTTTTTTCCATATCTACATATCTCCTTTTACTTTTTTGGGGGGGGGAGGGGTGTGGTTTTTTTATTTTGTTTTTGTTTTGTTTTGTGTCATACCTACCTTTTTTGAAGCTGATGCAGCGTTTTTTTCACTCAGTAGTAAACATCATTCCTTGACTGCCTAAATGTTTATAATGCACTTAACGTACTTACTACATAACTTGAAAATGTATTTTTATGTATTATGTATTTTCTACTGATGCACTTTTAAAAATAGTTGTGAAAGGAAGAAAGGGGAAAGTTAGGACTAAGGAGCTTTGAGGAGTGCCTCCGATGTGCAGTCTTGGGTGCCACAATATAAGAAGGATATTAAACTATGAGAGAGGGTCCAAAGGAGGGCAATGAAGATGATGAAGGGGCCTTGAGGGGGAGCCGTATGAGGAGCTGCCAAGGTCGCTTGGTCTGTTCAGCCTGGAGAAGAGGAGACTGAGGGGAGACCCCATTGTAGTTACACCTTCCTTGTGAGGGGAAGAGGAGGGGCAGGCACTGATATCTTCTCTGCGGTGACCAGTGACAGGACCTGAGAGAATGACCTAGAGATCTGTCAGGGGAGGTTTAGGTTGGGTATCAGGAAAAGGCTCTTCACCGAGAGGGTGGTTGGGCACTGGAACAGGCTCCCTGGGGATGTGGTCACAGCACCAGCCTGAGTGAGTTCAAGGACAATGCTCTTGGGCATAAGGTATCACTCTTGGGGATGGTGCTCTGCAGAGCCAGGACAGGGACTTTGATGATCCTTGTGGGTCCCTTCCACATCAGCGTATTCTGAGATTCTGCCATTCTGTGAAAATGACTAGATGGGTTTAAGTGTTGTTAAAGTGATGATATTTTTTGAACTGTAGGTATTGGGAATTCTGCAAGAAGCTGATAATCACATTGAAGCAGTCTTATTTAAAAACTGAACTGAGCTTATTGATACAACCTGTAGATACCAAAGATGCTGTCATCATTAGGTTTTGGGTCATAGACCTGGAGAGGAAATGACCTGTATTGTAATAATTATTCTGTAGGCATAAACTTGGTAATTGGCACGGCAACTCTTGGAATATCCATGGAGGGAAGTGCTTTCTTTTTCCCAAAGAAATCCCGTTCTTTTCTATACATCCCTGTTCCTTGTTATCATATCAACAAAATGGTAGGGAATTTCTTGGAGGTGCAGCTTATTTGAAGAGCAAGTGGAAGAGCTAAAGAGAAAGTTAAGTAGCAGCGTAAGGTTATAAGCATTTATTGTTAAAGAGCAGTAACCTTAAGGCAAAATATGAGTTCTCAGCTAAGTCACCATAATAATTAAAGATAGTTTAGGTAAGGTTGTTCTGTAATCTGTATTTACATCAGTGAATTGAAGCCTACATTGTAGTAAGAATGCACTTGCTAGTCAAAAATGGCTATAGTTTATTGTTCTTTTATGTATTTTTTCCCCTGTCTGTAGGAAGAAGAGACTATTTAAAATGTAATTAGAGATATAAAATTGCTGACAAATTTTTGAGGAGTTCCACATTAAGAACGTTTTCCTTAATTCTACTAATATAAATAGTTAGGTATTACTTGAAGGTTGACTCTCCTTTGATCAGGAATTTTGATCAAATTCCATCCAGGAGAGAGGCTTTGAGCAGGGGAGGCTATGTACACATAGATATTAGTATTAGGGACTTACATATCTGTCTTTGAACCAATATTCTGTTCAGAAAGAAGTAAGCAAGGACTACTAAACTTTTCTTTTGTCTCCAATTTCAGTGTTTTCTGATAATGTATTTAAAGTGGTTATGTTTACTTAAACAAGTTAAATTAGTGATTTCTAGTATACTAACATAAATAAAACAGAAAACCTTGTGTATGTAGCATTTTCTTGTCACCTAAAAAAGAGGTGCTCTCCAGTCTTGTGAGCACAGATTTAAAATACGAGCTTACATGAGATTGTCAGAATAAATTCCTTTAATATTTGATATTCTGTTTCACAGGCTTGTGCTACATGCTCATCAAGAGGCAGATATGTTTTAAGCATTTTATATGCTCTATTTTGCTCAGTGCTGCTTCTGTTGTATAGTCTTGTTTTAGTGTCACAAGTCCCAGTGTGAAAATTTTCCTCTTAATGGACAACGGTACAGAGGAATGGAAGCATCATGTTATGTTCTGTCTTCTTGCTATTAGTCTTGGCACTTTTTTTGTCTTACTAATGCAGATAATATTTTTGGAAGCAACCACTTAGGGAACCATGCTGCAATTTTTTTAAAGTTTTGAGTGCATTTTTAGTAGATAATCATGGACTGAATGCCTTACCAGGAAGGGCTTCAGTTAGGTGGTGATTTGGGTTTTTATAATTAAAAAAAAATATATTTTAGCTCAGAGTGCTTTATGAGGTCACTGTGTAAGATGTCATTCTGAGGTGCAACAAAGAATTGAAGAGTAGAATTATTGGCTGGGGTTTTTTTGTTTTCACGCCTTTTTCCAAAGTGAGGGAGTAGAACATGCCAGATTCTGTACAGGTTGTTGAAGGACAGCCAGTTGTCTGATACACTAGAGCAATTGTTCAAACATAGATTATAAACAGGATATGAGTCCTGTAACATTAGGCAAGGTTAGTTGCCTTTTTGAGTTACCTTTCACATAAATATTAGCTGTAAAAGGTGGCAGCTGTCAACATCTGAACTGATATGTTCATCTAAGTTTTAAGAAGCTACTCAAACATTTCCATGGGCATAAAAATTGATGGATTGTGTCTTTTATTTGCATGTATACAGGTTGGGGTTTTTGTTTGTCTTTCAGAAAACCTGTAACTTTCCTCTTAAGCAAATCTGTCCATGTTCAGTTCTACAATCAATGCCTTTTTCACACAGGCTGCATGAAAAAATGCAACTTTCTGGCCATTAATTGTTAAATAAAATAAATAATTTGTACCACAGTGAATCAAGACCTACTCAGCCTCCTTAATGAGTCATTTGTCATGTGTGTCATAGTCTCTATCATGATTTGATTTTTTTTATATATGGAGTTATGAAATATTTACAGTAGTGTTGGAGTTAGGAGCATTTTTGTGCTTCCCATGAAAGATGATTTGTATTTGACAAAGCACATATCAAACCATCCAAACTGATTAGGCAAAGTCAAGTAATGTGATAAGATTATTTACACTCTTGGTTTCTTCTTGTTACTTATATACCCAGTAAGTCTTAATAGGTTCAGAGTAACTTTTGCCAGCCATAACCTCTGTTAGATTAATAGGTGAAAAAAATGGAAGGGCAATAACCGAAGACTGAAATTCTAGAATGAAAAGAAGATGAGAAGATTGTTTGTGCTTTCTCACACACATTAGATGATTTGTTATTTGTAGGATGTAATTCCTGATTTAGATAAACAAACTAATTTGTACAAAGATTAGTTGTTCAGTGTCAAAGCTTAGTATAACAAGTAAGAGGGTGTTGCTGTATTTAGAGGGGTTTTAGTGAAAAAAAAAGTTGAGTATAACATATGGAGATTTTGACATAATTGTTTTAGACTTTTAATTTTTGCTTTGAGTCCTTTTCAACTACATTATTCTACCATCATTGAAAATTGAACAACCATATAGTATGCAGAAAAAGCAAATAAGAGAGCATGATTACAAGGTAGTTTTTTCCACCTTTTTTTTCAATAAGGTAGTGGATTTTTTTAGAATTTCTTTTGGTTCTGTTCTCTTTGTTTACACTTTTATAGCAACTTTCATGTAGAGCTGAAAACTCAGAGGGAAGACAGGACACAGAAAATGTTCATGCAATCAGCTTCCTGTGGAAGTTAGGAACAAGTGTCAGGTTCATAGTTATATTGCTGTTGTACCAGTGAGGGTTAAAACCACTAAAGGTCTTTGAGCAGTGCTGTTTTCTGTTTTACCCTTCCCACTTTTTTAATCCTTTCAGTTTTGTTTTGCGACTTCATCTTTTTACTTCGTCCTTGACCACAGTATATGAAGAACTGCAATAAAAGAATCACAAGAAAATGAAAAAATTTTGAGGTTTCCTAATAAGGCAAATGTAGCCACAAGGTGTCACTACAATAAAAGTTTAAAAGGCTTAATTTCTCTCTGTTCACACTCCTTTGATGAAAGTGTTATTCCTGTTGTGTGCTTTTTTTTGTGTATCAGTTTTCCCAGATTTACTAAATCATTCTGATTTGCTGTTTATGCTGTAGAGGGAGCAAGAGCAGAGTTAGTACATAAAATCAGAAGGAAACCTTTAATTCATTTTCCATCTTTAGTGTGACATTGAATGATTCTGGTGTTTTGATTGGGGAAGTATTTCCCTGACCAGACCAATTTATAGTCTGAAATCAATGCTATTTTTTCAGTAATACCAACATTCAAAAAATATATTGAAAGGGTAAAGAGATCAGTTTTTTGTCTATATTTCCTATTATTGTCTTAGCTCTTTTTGTGATTATAATAATGTGATTTATCAAAAGGAAATATTAATTATTACCGCATAAACATTTGGTCCTAAAGTATGTTTCTATTAAGAGAACTGATAGATGCCGGTAGAATCATGCTGTAAATGTGGGAAATTATTTAAGCATATTCTTTTTCCTGTTTTTTAAATCCGCTTTAAGCTGAAAAATCTTGAGGATTTGTAATACTAGTGTGTTGAATTAATAGTGATATAAGGGCTCCGTGTTTCCCTTAAAGCACTTGGCTGCTATAGAAAGTGTGGCATTAGAATTATTTTTGCTTTAGAAGGTGTATTTGTATTTTAAATGTAATTATTGGTGCAGAGAAGATTACTTGCCTTTCCTTTTGTTAAGCATTGATGGTACTGGGTGGATTTTTTATTTAGTGCTTCAACAGTTTTTGCTACTAATGATTACACCATTTGTAATTCTCTGCCTGAGTGAAGACAAATTAAAATGCAGATCGTGTCTCCTGAACATGGAAAAAATGCAAGAGTAAATTTTTCAGTACTAAGGCATTTCTAAACTCAGAAATGTTAGTAGTTGTGCACAATTATTTTGCATGTAATGATATGCGAGGATATGTGATTTTCCAGTGTAGGCTAGACGAAACATTTTTCTTTAATTCTGGTCTTAATCAGGCAGCTTCAGCTAACTGTGCTTTCTAATGGTGGTGCTGCAGTAGTTTTGTTTTTCTTTGTCTCTGGGAGAGTCTTTGGAATTAGCTACTGATTAAGCAGCAATGTCCTACTTTCAGCCTTACCAGTAGGTCTCTGATAATGTTGTCTGTTATGGATCGCCGTTTTGCAGTATTCCTGAGCTTGGTGGAATCTTAGTGGATAGTAACTTGCCAAAAGACATTCTAAATACAGTTTGATTTAAGAAGATGTTGAAACAAGTGAGGAGTCAACTCTTGAGGAAAATGCGGTTGAAGCATTGTCCCACATACTTGAAATAAACTGAGGGGAAAGCAGTGTCTAAAGATCTAATTTAGCACTGGGAGTGTTTTTTATGCGTTGTTTCCCCTTTCCCAGTAGGGAATGGTGGTGTTCAGAAAAAGCATGGAGACATCCAAAAGAAGCTTCTGAACATTATTTTAACTTAAAACGAAGCCCTACTGCATCACTGTCCTAACTAGAAAACATAGACTAAGAGTTGCTGGCAAGAACTTGGTAAGGACTTCTGTCAGTCTGAAAAGTATGTGAAAATTTTCTCATCAGTAAGTCCTTAGTATCCTTGTAAAAGTAGTTCTGGCAAATGGAATGATTAAACTTGGGTAAGTGAAACCTTCTTTACTTTAGTTACTACATCTGAGAACTACAAATAGTTGCACAGGCAACATGTTGATTAGTTATTTTATTTGTACTGTTCTTTGGGAAGCATTGACTCATGTATAAATATTTTCTTTCTAACTGTGCAGATATGCTGGTGTTTGTGAGTTGAGGAAGAAATCCAACCTTTCTGCATAATTCATATCAGCTGTCCTTTATTTCTGGATAACTTAAATTTTAAAATCTTTTCCTGATTCTAATACTGTAAGTAATACAGTAATACTGTAATGTCCAGAAATAAATAAAAATTATCTTAGTTTGTTTTACAGAAGCTTAGTAATAAATAATAACAGCAATTTTGAAATGTTAGTTCAGACCTTTGAGGCTTTTCACTGACATTATTTTCAAAAATCAATTTTCTTTGCAGGCAGTGTTCTGTTTTGGTTTGGGGGTGGGGAGTAGAGCTCATAGTTCTTTCTTGTAAGATGTGATCATATTTAGGAGTGTTTATTGGCATGTTTGCAATACTTTGCCTTTTAACTGTGAAATAGGAGGAAATAGTTTCCTGTAGTCTCCATTTTAGTGAATAGCTGCTGCTTATTTTTCTGTCTATCAGTGTTTAGACATCCTTTTTTCTCTTCCAGTAGGTTTTCATTCTGATGTTTTTTCTGTTCCTAAGAAAAGGTGATAGTCTGAGATTTTTCAAACAATGTAGATCATCTACACAGGATCAAGAAAGCTATTGCCTCATCTGGGTTGGAGTGTTTATTGATTTAAAAGATATTTTTCTTCATTTCAGGTTATGTTTACTTTTGATCTTAAGCTTATACTTCTAAATTCAGCTCCAAATGTGTTCCTAGTGATGCAGAAGCTAATTTCTCTACAGGAATAGTCAATAATATTTTTCATAAAGACCTTTATCAAAGCAGCTTCTTTCTTCTCCGATTCCTTCTCCTGTCTGTCACAGCAATTTCAATTATCCTAACCTTAATAGCCCAACTCAGCTTTGAGGAAAAATAAAGAAGCTAGTGTGTATTTAAGCTGTCGATGCCAACCTGCCAGACAGCTTACCAGCTGAAAATGAGTATTTGTCTGAAAAAGTGTGTGTAGAGGGTCAATATACCTTGTATAGAAATACCTGAGAAATAGGGAAAGCCTGCCAATCTAGTCTGATGGACATGAATTATAAAAAAAAGGTATATTATTTTCTTTTTGCTTTATGGTTTGGAATAAACCATTAACTTTTTAAGAGACCTAGATTACATATTTCTCTTGTTTGATGTAATAATAAGTAGGCTTTTTGTAGTATGGTTAGAATTTCTTTAGTCTGAATTTTGAGGTATTCATTTTGAGTTTCTTAAACTCTAAATTGTCTTGAGGTCTGTTTTCAGCTTTTCACCTCATAAATGAGATCTGATGTAAGAGAAAATTATCAGTAATTATTCAGCTTGACAGTGATACATAAAGATACACCTAAATGCTGAATTATCAAATTGTTGATGATAATTCTACAGCAAGCTGTATTTTAAAGTTAATGTTGCATAAGACGAGTGTGTTTAAAAGGCATCTTGAGCACTTCTTTTCTTTAAACTCTCTTCTGTGTTTTCTGTTGCACTCCAAGAGCTAGATTAACTGTGAAAACTTGCCGTACGTATTTACGGAGACAGGCTTTTCCAAAAGGAAACCATGTTTTGGCAAATTTGTAAGAATTCTGGTTTATTTTAGTTTGTTGATCCGTGATGGCCATCTGTTGAAGTAGTTTGATGCCACTGTGTAAAGCATTTCTCTGTATCCCCATTTCTTGGCAGATAATGGGCACTGTTTGCCCATGTGTGTCTGAAACACTGTACTACACTTAAAACTGCACATTATGAATATTCAGATTGTTTACATGAACCAAGTAATGCACTTCTGTGGATTTACTTTTCAGTGTCTAAGTTTATAAAGCCATCTGTCAACCAACATTAGGCCAATCTTAGCAGTGGAATAATTTGGATGATAAAAATTTTACAGTAAAGCAAATTTGTCTGTGATTAAACTTTGTTCACAAACCTCAAGTTATCTTCTGTGTAGCAGAAAGATAAGTATATGAGTAGGAAAGCCCTAAAGTAAAGTACTCTTCAGTGTCCTTTTTCTCCTCAAAAGAAGCTCGTGCAACTTGTCTTGAAGTTAAGATTCCTGGGCTTGGCCTGTATCTGCTCTTTCTTATCTCAGTTTCAGTTGGGAAGATGGGGCTGATGGTTTATTTGATGGAGCTTTAAATAGTTTTTAAAAGGAATATTCACTCTTTAATATGAAAGAAGGTAGGGTACAAACAGTTGAAAATGAAAAATCAAACTGAACACATTATGTGCTATAGAGAGTCAAATTTGGAGAAAATAAGAGATTAATGTGTGTGTGTCTTCAACTGATGAGTGAGTGAAGGAAAGAAAGTGGAAGAGAGATATACTACTCAGAAAAAATACAATGTTTGGAAAAATCTCTTTGCAAGTGAAAAATATTTTAAGAAAGTTTTTTTATGGTAGGGTTAATGATAGCAAAGCCACATGGGATTTAGGATTTTTGGGCTGCTACTGTACTGGAAGCAGTTATTATTTGTAATGTCTCATAAAAGAAAGAAAAAATATTTTTTCTAAAACACCAGATTCTTCATTTGGGTTTTGATTTTTACCACAAAGCAACTTTAACAACTTTGTACTTTCAAGCTTGTTTTTTATTTGTAAGATTGGGACAAATTTTTCTATACTTGACTGCAAATGTAATAAAGATCTTGGAAACTTTAGATACTGCAAGTAACATCTTTAGTGATCAATAAAGTAGTAGTTTCATTGCTTTTCTTCATACCATTGTCTTTCTCGTTTGTATTGGGGAATAACAGCTGTGATGGAAGGTGTATTAAATATTGATTTCTAAATCTGTATTTTGTTCAGTTAAATTGCCCTGTCTCTGTTAATGGCAAATTGCAAAGTTGGCTAATCAAGCTGCATTTTCATTAACAGTGTAAGTGCCCTGTTGAGTCAGGTCAGTGGGCACCTTGCCATGTGTCCAGTCTCTGACCTTGAGAGCAGGACGTGCTGGTTGGGGGAGGCTGTGAGCGCAGACATCCTGTGTGTTCCATCCTCCTACTCCTCTGATCCTGCTAATACATATTCATAGACAGCTTGGCCCGTCATTTGTCTAAGGTCTCACTGGGGTGCTGTCAACTGCTTGCAGGTTGTAGTGGCAGCACTTTCCAAAAGCTCATTAACCGCTGCATAAAAAAAGTAGTTTTATCCATTTAGACAATTCTTTTGCTACTTTGTTTCTTCTAATTCCAGTATTGTGGGATCTGGTGAATGAAATCACTGCATTCACTTGTTTGACACTTACTAAGCCTTTGTGAATGTCAAGAGTTGACCCTTCAACCATTACTCTTTGGTTCCATCTATTCAGTTGCTTTTATGATTTTAGGTGATGTTGCTGTACCTTCTGTGACTCTAGAATGTACTCCTTGAGGTGTGGAGACCAGAACTGTATGTGAGCATTTGAGATTTGGGTGCAGCAAACTGTAACAGAGTGACAGAACAGCACTGTTTTGTTCTCAGCACCCTTCCCAATGATGTGCAGTATTTCAGTGATCCCCCCTTGCCATCTGAGTACCCAAAAAAGTTTGCTTCATCTGCAGACTTGGAGGCTCCACTAACAAGAACTTGGGCTTATTAGCTCCCGGGCTGCTTAAAAACAAGATAAAAGATTTCACTACTTCTGTTCTTGATATTGACAGTACTTTGCAAATGAAAACTTTTTTGGCTTTCACACAGTTATGTAAGTAACTGTGTGAGTCATGTGAGAATTCCAGTTTGATTCAATTTTTAAAAGTAAGATTTGGTAGTATTCCTTTGAATTTGATGCATAGTTTGCAAAGATTCATTCCCTTATATGCTTTAGAAGCTAAAATCAAATGGAGGGAGATGGGTTTTTCTGCTTGGTTGGTTACTTGGTTTGGTTTCTTTATTGGGGTTTGTTTGTTTGTTTATTTTCTCCAAAATTTTTCCTCTAAGCCTATCCTATTTTGGGGGAGAGAATAAAAATCCATATTTTTTTCAAGATCATGGCTAGAACTGTAGTCTTAAAAATTAGTGAGACGATCTGAAGTTAAATTTTTTTTCTTTCATGTCCTCCTATGAAGCCTTGAAAGGGTAACTTTTTCAGTTGCTTTGCAGTTTACTTTAAAGTTATTTGATTCTTAGGATGTGTAGGATTTGTAGTGGAGTTTTATATATTAATTTTCCATGTAACCTAAGATTACATATTCATTTTCCCGCTAAGTGATCAGGCACCCCTACTCTTTTTATAACACCAAAATTTGGATAATAGAGTTTAAAAATAACTTCAGCTAAGAAAGCAATAGCTGAAAAGAGTGATGTGTTACTGTTTCTGTAAAAAGCATTTTAGACTAGAAATTATGGATTTAAGTGTCACAGACTTGGACATTTGAAAAATTTAAGAGTAAATTATGAGTACGTAGTATTGAGGCATACAATCAATCTTAATTGTGCCTTAGGGTGTTTTCATATAGCAGTTGTGTTCCCTCAGTGCATATTACTAAGCTTTTTATCTGAAGATTTTCTTCGAATTTCTGTTGAGCTTGGCTTTTTAGAATTGTTATTTTTATTGTAGTATTGGTAGCCGGACAATTTTTTTTTTTTTTTTCAGTTTTGCTAATGATGTTAATGTTTTATTTGGGGTTATTTTTGCTTTGTTTTTTTACAAGAGAGTTCTTGATTTTGACTTAATAGCTAGGAAAGATAAATCTGTCTGAAACACTGTATATATAGGCATAGACCCTCTTCCCATTCAGATATTATTTCATCCCTTTTTTAAGGGAAGGATTTAATGTATATTTAGATGAAAACTGATTTTAAAACTTGGATAGATCAAAATAGGGTGAAGGGCTAGAAGACATTATTGCTGATGATTCCAGCTTGTAGTAAGTTATAAAGCATATGTAACAGCTGTAAAGAGATGACTTCCTGTGTCATATTTCATCTTGCCTTCATAGATAAGTGTGTAAATGAAAGGGAAACAAATTGTTTCAATATGGCAAATCTATATTATTTCTTTGGAGTGAAAATGAACGAAATTGAAATAGTTCACTCTTGGGTGAAACTAGAGACTATAAATGTATTTTATCCTCTTGGTGTGGATTGACATAATGCAGATTAGTAGTAACAGAATGTTCCTCGTATCATCAACAGTTGTCAGACATGTTCATGAGTATTGAATTACAGTAAAATAAAAAGGCTTAACTGTACTCACATGTAATTTACACAGAAGAGTGTGCAATCCATCTTTTTAACAGAAGCTACTGTTCACTACTAGAAAATTCATTTTTTCAGGCTCCCTAATCCTTTTTTATTCTTTGTATTATGGAAACTTTGTAGTTACCTATGCCTTGTCTGCACCATCTATGCGTCACCTGATTTCTAGGTAGATAAGGCTTTTTACCATCCTCTGGCACATGGGTATTGTTGGCACCATCACATCTGGCACCTAAGTGGTTTTCCCCATAGGTATCTGGAAGTAAATATAATAATGTTTGAGGTCAGCAGCATATTTAGAATACTTTGTTTCCTCAACATTTAACAAAATTTTTGGGCTTCTTGAATTAAGGAACAGTTTTTAAGTTGGAATTCTCAAAAGATGCATATTAGATACAATATTAGTTTGTGTCTAAAATTAATCTAAAAAGACATTTAGCCACTGGGGAGTTGAATGAACATTTTATTCTGTCCTCTAAGCTCATTTAGTGCATGTTTCTTTCAAAAGTTATTGCTGAAGAATCCTCCTAATAATAGGCTAAGGAAAATTGTGTAAAGCAATGCATGGAATGTAAACTGTCTGCCCAGGTTGGCCCATTTCCTGTATTAACTTTGGCAAATACAGAACCTCAGTTAAAAATGTGATGTGTGTTTTTGGATGATTCTACGACACATTTTTTATAGAAGGTGTGGCATGTAAGAGGAAGTAGAATCACAGAATCATTTAGGTTGTAAAAGACCTCTTAGATGTCCAGCCATTAACCTGGCACTGCCAAGTCCACCACCAAACCGTGTCCGTGCCACATCCACACTTGTCTTTTAAGTAAGCTCAGGGATGATAACTCACCCATTTTGCTGGACAGCCTGTTTAAAGTACTGTTCTAGAGCTGTTCTTGAGCAACCTCTTGAGTTTTTGGAGGACTCAGTTTATTTTATTTTTTTTTTAATTAACTGATTTCTACATATATTTCTCTGTCTATTCTGTTTGAACTTTCTTGACTTTTTCTCATTTTGTACTGTGAATGGCCAGTGTTAGAGCTGTTCAAAAACAAACTATCAAATTTATTTAATAGCTACATTCGAAAAAAAATTGCAGGGGGGAAGGATATATCTAGGCACTGAAGAACATCTATTATCCCATTTTATTTTAAGGTAAGCTCAGTGGTACATTGTTTAAAATTGCCATTTTGGTGAAATTCGTAATCTAATCTTTATTATGTAGCTTTATGGCTTGCATTGTATGCAACTGATGTGATGCAATTTAAAAAGTTGAATATATTTGTTCTCTAATCCTTTACCTAAAATGGAAGTGTTTCAGTATGAAAATGTTATAGTCTTTATATCAATTTCTTAAGTGCATGTGGGAGGAATGGCTATTGATCTAACAGATTTAATAGTTCCTGTTCAAAATCTATGGAATAGAAGTAATATTTTGCATGTGAGTAACTGCTGAGTGTAATCCTTCAGGCAGAATTCTGAAAGCAGCTGTAAAACTGGAAAATTACCTTCTTTTCTTTTTCAGGCATAACTGCACTTGAATATCTTAGTTCATTTTAGCTTCTAGTGAATTATGTCTGCATTAGGAGCTAAAATATGTATTATTTCACTCAGGTAAGAAGTTGGTTTAGCAATTAAAATTAGAAACTCTGTTTAGTTACCATGGAAATTACTTGAAGTAGTTGTAGTACTTTAAAGAAAACAGAGGTCACCAGTGGAGTCACAAACAATGAATGGAGAGTGCTTTTGTATGAGGTGCATAGGATCACGCTGACAGAAAGGGAATGAGCGTTTTAGTGGTCTCTGCAGTATTTTTCCTATTTTTAGTGGCCTTTTTAAAGGAGAGGAGAGTTGTTTCTGGGGTCCTCTGAACATTTGGTTTGCTTCCTTCCACAGTTTGTTCCTTCTCCTTCTGACTTCTGGCTTTCAGAATCCATCATTGCTGCTTCAGACTTTGGCTAGAAAAAATGTCTTCACAGTACTACCCACCTAGTCTTTCAAGGAGAACTTTTATGTTGACTTTGTAGTTAATCTTGATTTATGGGTCAAAAAAGTCATGTACTAATAAGTCAGGTCTTAGTTATCTATAAGCTCTAGCCCAGTTAATACAGTATTTTCATGAAAGTTGGCTTAAATATTCTTACATTGAGTGAACAAAAGTTCCACTAAGATGGAATAGACTAATGTGTCTCATCTTAGTGATGCACAACTTGCAAGAGAATAGATATATATACAAATTAGCATCACTCAAGGGGAAGAGTTACATTTTTCTGTGGTTTGTTTTCTTGTGCAGGATATTTTAGGTGTTCATATGTGGTGCTTTAGAGTGAACTTATTCCATAATAATTATAGGCAAATATTTTCAACATTCTGCTTCAAGAGTTATTAGATCTGGAAGATACGATGGGTATAAAATAAAGTAGTAAACACCAATATGAAGAACAAAAATGGAGAATTCTTGTCCAGGTATTCCAGAATACACTTGTGCTTTGCACAAGGCGTGGGGATATGTGGTCTTAAAAACAAAGTTGAAAATTTTATTCTTTGTAGAATTATGGCCACACTTCTGTGTTACAAGAATTGCAATTCATAGTTACTGTAACATTAGAGCTTTAATGAAGAATACTTTGTTCTAGGGTCACTGGAGTAATTTTTGTGGCCTGTTTTCTAGAATACAGTTTCTAACAATTTCCAAAGGAAAAAAATGGAACAAGTGCTTGTTCTCTGGCATGCTAGGAGATCCATTTCTTTTTGACTTTGCTTTCCTCTTTACACCACTTTCTGTTGAGCAAGTTAAATGCAGCAGTTCACTTGTGCGTTAACAATGTCTGGATGCTCACATTCCTCCTCTATTGTTTTGGAGATCCTTATAGTTAAAAAACACTGTTAATTCCTTATTTAATACTTTAAATTCTTTTCCAGGCAAGGGCTAAATTGTAAGTGGTTTATTCTGGTTCAAAAAACCAGGTGTTAAGACAGCTGGCTTCTTGGCCTAGTAACTAACACGCAGCTGCCATATGCTGTGCTGTCACTGCTTCATCTTCCTTCAGAAGGCCTTGTTGAAGTGGTTCCTGCTGGTCTGCCTCTGCCCTGAGCTCAAGGTTAGCACTGAGGCAGGGATTTTTGATGCTGACTCTCACTTTCCTCTGGAAGGGGAAAACATCTGGAGCTCTGCTTAACATCATATGCTTAAACTGGAAGTTGGGACTCCAGAGCATGTGGGAAACTCTGCCAGCCTCTTACGGAAAGAAAAATAATTAGCTAAATTAGATATAGACAGGAGATCGAAGAATCAAGCTTGGAACTTCCTTTGCTTTATTCCCTCACTTTACAGGGGTAGGAGATACAAAAAGTCATCAGATTTTTTGCATCATTAGGTATCTTCCACTGGCTGCAGATACTTGTGAGCAAGATGATATCTAGTTAGTGAGTGAAGAATAGTTCTTGTTCATATGCGCAGTAATTAAGTAGGAAAACACACTCTTGGATTAAACATGAGTATGCTCTTCACCCGTAGCACCCTAGTGACTCCCTGCAGGCCAGTCATCAGTAAAGTGGAAAAGTGCTGATCTGATCAGTCCCTGGAGCAGGCTGAGCCTTTGTTTTGCTGAGCCGCTCTTTTCCTTTTCTCTGCTGTTTCTGGTAGGGTGTCTGTATTTTCTTATACCAATCTTTTTTCTTCTGTGTTTTTGATGGTCTTAATTCTCTGCTGAGGTAGTACCAGATAGTTTAAAGCTGTCTCACATTTGTGCCTTTTCTTAGTTTCTGGTTTACCCGGCATAGCTTAATTCCTTAAACGTGTTGTTACCTGTAGACAGATGTGATAAAGATAACCGGAGCTCATCATTAATTTCTCTCAGTAAAATTGAGACTTGGGTCATACTGCAGGAAGGAGAGAGGGAAGAATAGAGAGTAAAAGTTGCATATTTGATGTGTGAAAGGCCTTAATTTCTCACTGGAATCAGCTGGTTTTATTCTGGCAGCATCTTTCTGTCCTGAACTAGTAAGATACTTAAAAAAATTTGGACAGCTAGGTGAATGCTGTGGTCAGCCATGATACAACAGGTTGTAGATACTGTGTTAATTTAAGGTAAAATGGATCAAATGGTTTCAACAGAATTAGAAGGAATGCTTTGTTGATTTGAAAATGATGGGATATTTGTGCTAGATGAGATTTGCAACTGTTTCAGTAAATTAAATGGCAGATATATATGGTAGTAGTCAAGATTATTCCTAAAGTTTTTTTAATTTGTATTTGGATAATATAATTGGATTAATATATAAATGGAAGATAATAAAGTACTTCCCAATGTCACTGATTTATTCTCAGAAGTTTCTATCAGAAAATCAGCCTGATAATCACTGTATTTAAAGGGAAACAAATGCTGCACTATTTATTTTCTTGATCCAAATTTTGTAGCTCTTAAAATAAAAAAAACGATTTCATCCTATTTAAAGGCAGCTGGCATTCTCCAGACTTTCTTTAAATGTACAGTATGAGCCTGATAGGGAGATTACATAAATTCTTAAGAACTGTGTAGCTTGTGAGTCTCAGAAGAGCCTCAGAAGACAAGAATAGGAGGATAAGCTTTTCAAGTAAAGAAAACCTTTCAAACTGGGGATATGAGGCAAAAGGCAAAGTGAGCTATATGTGAAAGGTCGGATTAGGAGCAAGTGTCATGTGCAAAACACAGAAGTATGGCCATGCAAGACAAGCCTGGAGAATGCTTAGGAAAGCTGAACAAACTTTGGGAATTTATCACTTGGCCTAGAAAGTATGTCTGTTTTATATAACTATTGTTTCAAACCTTTGAAACTGCTTCAAGTAGTCTATAGCTGTATCTACAAATAATTGGACTAAGTAGTCCCAATGCCTGTTCTTTAGTCCTGTAATGCCCTTTTACATTTTGGCCATGTTCAGCCTCTAAAAGTGCATTCAGCTTTCAGAATGTATTGACTGTCCTCATTGCCCTTGGGTGGAATAGCTTCTGGCCCATGTGGACCCTCACTGAAGTAGTGATTGAAAAGGGAGTGCCAGTTGGGCTAGGCTGGAATTACGTCAGGCACAGGCCTACTACATTAACAGTGTGGGCAGTCTATCTGCTTCCATTTTCAGATGACCTCAAAAACAGTTAGTGTAGCCAGAATAATCTGGAGACTGAATTCTGGGAGAGGTTTTCCTGTGCTTTTGTGCAGAATGACTGCTGTGCAGAATAGGGGGAAAGCTTGGAGGTAGCAGGCCTAAAATGGGGTGTATCACTAGTGAGAGCATAGTTTTGGTTTGCTCGAACGGACTTCTACAGATTGTGGAAGCTCTTTGCATGAGGTTCAACTTGTTAAATAATTAATTTGGACAACTTTGGTTGTCATTTTTCTGACATATCAAAAGCATCTCAGTGTAAGCTGTTCTATGACACAATAGATACATGTGTGAGCTGTACAGAAATTGTTTTCTGTTGTGATACAGAGTGAAGTAATGAAGTATGTCACTGATAATTTCTTAAGGTTTTGTAGAGTGCATTGCTATTTTTTTTTAATACAGGTCATCTAAAAAATTCCTTTAGCTGTATTGCCCTTTTGAAAATGAGGAAGATAAAACTAAAAAATATTGGCTAATCTGCATTTGTTTACAGAAAAAACTAAAATTGCAGAGTTTTATTTTTAGTCCTTGAAGGATTTGGATGCTGTACATTAAATAGATTCGATGAATATTAGTTTGTGGATTTTTAATAGGATGTAAGATGCATAAGAGAGTGAAGAAAAACATGTATTCAGCAATAGCCAAATCCAAGATCACTTTGTTTCTGTGGCATGTAGGGAATAAGAAGTACAATTTCAGTTACTCATATAGAATGTTTATCCTCTGGCTCAAGTTGAGATTTATTATTTTTAAATATTTCATGTTTTGATCTTTTATGGCATTTTGTTAAAACTAAGTTGTCTAGCATCTCTGGACTGCTTTTAGGATGATAGAATGAGTGATGAACCTGCAGAGAGTGAATAGCCTCTCAGGGGGATGCTGAAGCATAAGACTTCCTACCTCTACAGAATGAGAAACCTTGAGGTGGCATATTTCAGTGATAGAGTTAATATTCAGTTAAATACAAGAAGAAGAGGAGCAATAGTGCAAGGGTGGAGTGAGAAATTAAGTGGTATCTTTTTAGAAGTCTGCCTTGTTGCTGCCTACATTGCTCCTTTGGGATTTTTCTATTGAGTGCAAGAAAAACAGCAAGCTCTTCTTGAAAAACCCAAGATGAAATTACTGCCATAAATTTTTATTTTTTTCCTAGTGTAAAAGCTTTATTTAGTTGGGGAGGGTTTATTACCAGTGTTTTCCTGGCATGGCTAAGTTCAGTTAATTTCAGATGACAAGCTCCAGGGTTTTCTTCCTCTCTCCCTCACAGCCCCCACATCCAAATGTGTGGAAAGTACAATTTATTATTGGTTTGCCTTGGGCTCTGGAGACCTCATTAGGAGCCCAAAAAGGGATTTCTGTCTCTGCTGTTGGATACTTTTCTGTTGTCTGCTGAACTGAGGCCATTTGCGTTCTCACATGGAAAGGAATACAAGGACCAGAGAATGAAAACTGTTACATGTATATTGCTTGTCTGTTGTTAAAAATGGTGATAAGAGATTAAAAAAATGCTGTTCTTTAGGCTCTAGTGTTATACTAAAATTTGCAATGCAGAGGCAAATCAGCTTTGAGAAAAGAATGTAAGCAGGAAATCTCAACTTATTTTTTGTTGTGACAGTTTATATGCAGAATGTCCATTTGTTTGATGGTAAGGAAAGATGTCAGCAAAACACTACATTTAGTCACAGTTCTAAGGCACCATGCTAACTTATCAAATTCTTATTCCTATGAAAATGCTTTAAGAACACCTCTTGGAAGAAGAGACTGGGCTTTTTAGTCTGCACAGTAGTTCAAGACACTGTATTGGAGCAGTAACCATATAAGAACTATCATATAAATTCAGTATATTTTCATAGCAAAAGTCAATATGCCTGTGAGAAACTACTTATTCTATCCTTACAGTAATTTCAAGGTTTAACATGAAATGTACACAGTCAGATCTTTCTTTGACTAGGAAACAAAACTGTGTGTCTTATGTATTTAAGCCCATGTAGGGTACTGAATTTTAATTTGAAGCGTTCTTACTGATGTAAAATTAATTAGGAGTTCAAGAAAACTGATTTTCTTACATAAGCAGTAGTTCCTATACTATTTTTCTCTGGTGTTGTATCATTATAAAATAATGTGTAGCAAACGTAGAATTGATTTTGCCTTTAGTGTTTTCACAGTATTTGATAGTGTTTTCAGTGGCTGTATAAAGCACCTATACACACATGCACATACACATTTATGTGTATATCCATGAAGACATACAAACCTATTTAAGCAGGATACTAAGATTACTTTCAGGAAGGTTAAATTCAATTCCTTTATAAATATAATGAATAATTGTTTTAATTGCACATTATATGCTGGTGTAATATGCAGTTTATATGGGGAATGCAACATCCAAATTCAAAATGTTACATTGAAATAAGATCAAACTGGGAGTATTGAAAATCTAGCTAGCTAGATACCACATGTAATAATATTTTAAAACAATAATACAAGATTTTTTATTATAAAAGATTTCTTAAAATTGTTCTTTCCATCAAGACAGCTATGCATATAAGAACTAGAACTTGCTTGTTAAATAAAATAAGGTAAGAAATTCAGAACAAAGTACTGATGAATTTCCTTTCCTAAATTAGCAGTTCTGGAGACAACCAGAGTCTCCATGGTCATGTACTCCTTAAAATTAATTCAAAGATCAAAAAATGCTTCAGAAAGTCTTTTAATTTAGAGTAAGTGTGTGACAGCCTGAATTAGGAATATTTTTGTAAAGTTTTAAAAAGGAGTAACATGGATTTATATGGTCTTAAAAAGCCCTCTTGCTTTTTTTGGCGGGTTTTTTTTTGGTTTTTTTGGGGGGTTGTTTTTTTTGTTGTTGTTGTTGTTTTTGGTGGTTTTTTTTGTGGTAGGATCCTCCAGCATTTAGTCTTTACTATATTCAAAATGAAGGCTAAATGGTGCAAACTGTTCTAGCAGATACTAGATAGTGGGAAAAGTTCTTTATGGGAATGCAGTTCATGTTTTAAACTTGAATGATGACAGCAATCAGTGCTTTATCATATTGGGGAATTAAGGTTTTTTATTAGGTTCCAAGAATTCTGCCATTTTTAAGCCAGCAGTGCGTTTATGGTACAACCCTTAAAGGAGTAAACTGTACTTCCAAAGCTTTTCTGAGCTTTGAGTTCATACCGAGGCCCTGCTGTGCTCAGCAGAGTTCTCTGGCATTCTGGACACCAGGTAGAGACAGGTGTGGGCAAAGGCTGGTTTTGTATCTGTGGAGTTGTACCAGAAAGACCTGTTTATTGCCAGGGTAGCTTTCCAGAACAAAGAATATGCACCTTTACCTTCAGTAAATAGATATAGAGAAACCAAACAGACCCTTGTAATAAAATCAACAAAAGTCTTCTTAAGAGCGTTCCGAGAACCTGTATTCTCAACAGGAGCAGCTTACTTCTGGATAATGTAAAGACCTTGAAAATATTATAATAAGAAGAAGTAGAAGTTAAGAAAAATTCTGGTTTATTAGGAGTTTTTTATCTATTCTCTGGGTCATACCTCAGCTGGTAAGAGGTATCAGAAGTCAATACTGCTTCAGAGCTTGTGTGTGTAAATTTCAGGCATGCAAAGAAACTGATCCATCTGAGGGCTTTCCAGTGGGCTGTATATTCCTCCAGCACTAGGTGGTTCCTTGGATGTAAGCATTTCTTGAAGCAAGTTCAATATTTAGATACATTAGTTCTTTTTGCCTGCAAGAGCCTTTTGAATCCCTGGTCCTTGAGTTTGCTTTGATCAGAGCCTGCTCAGCTCCTGCTGTCAGAAGATGGAGTGCACTGTTTGCTCCTGCCTGGGGAACCTGTCTAAGGACATGTCACACCAACCAGTGTATCCCTAGTTCTCTCTTCGGAGGTTTGGGCTGAAATGTAGTTAAGTAATTAAAATGTTTTAAGCTCTCTTTATTGTGTAAAAGTCTTGTCTAGAAAGCATAATTTTGCATGTGATATTTAACACTTAAGAATGAGCCATTTAAATAACAAGAAATGATCAAATGTGGTAAATTGCAGTGGCTCCTAGCCTCTGACTATAATGCTAATCCTTTCTAATCTAATCCTTACATTTTGTTTAAAAAAAAAAAGCCCATCTGTCTTCAGGGTTTTAATCTTGTTTTGTAATTCTTTTATTACAAAATATATTGGAAGTCAGGTGCTCATAATATTTATATCTTTAACAATGACTTTTAATACAATCCAACTTTTAATGCTTCAAAATTGTTATAGACAGTTATTTACAGAATATTTACAATTTTGTCATGAAAAGGGATTAGCCAGTCTTACCTTTGCTTGTTTTATTGCTAGAATTAAGTTAGTATTTTATTAATCTGCCAGAAAAGATGCCATTTCCCCAAAAGGCATAAAATGGGAGTTTAGCAACCAGCATGTCCTGAGTGATTAAATAATAAGGTACAGTTTGTTCCATTTCAGATGGAGTTTCAGATGTATTTTTTAATGAACATGGAAATACGTTGATCTGCATTTGAAAAGTAATGTAAAGAGTTTTTTTTCTTAGATCACAAATACAAAAGGAAATCTGCACTGTCTAGAATAAGGATCCCAGTGAAAATGTGCTCTTAGGAGAAGTAGGGAGTGAGCTTATTGAAAGACCAGTAAATTCCTCTGCACTTCTTGCAGAAACCAACCTTGTGTCTTTGTTCCCAGGTGATGGACGAGTGAATTTAGGATGACATATGCAAAGATAATATTAATCTTAAAATAAATAACTTACTTTAAAAATGTAACAGAAAATATTATCTATTATGGCTTTTTTGTGCAGATAGAGATAGATGATCTTTGTCGTTATTTGCATTAGGTACAATTTTTAATGTATCAAATACAGCTTGGCTACATGTGTGGGTATCCAAATCTTCATTGGTAACCTACTGCATCATAGGCCTCTAGGAAACATAGTTTAGAAAGAAGTATACATGCAGACTGTAGAAGCTGCTTTCCAGCAGTTCAAAGTGATACTTGTGGGCTATGCTTGGAGTCAGAGAACGTCAATGGAGAGTTATGCAAATGCTTTCTGTTTTGTTGTTCATGGAATATCCTGCATAGGTGTAAATTAAAAGGCGTGATTTAGAGAAAGATGAAATGTTGTTAGATTTAGCATTAATTATCTTCACAAAGATTATATTTGAAGCGCTACCATGAGAAAAGTTGCATGTGAGAGACTGTAGTTTAAAAAAATCCCAAAACCCCACAAAACTAACCAATGCGCCACGGAACCAAGCACTTTTCCAAACTCCAGAGAAACATAGGTATGCATTAAGTCATGCAAAATCGTGTTATAACTTAAATTCTTCAGTCAGAATTGTTCCAATTGACTTGAACACCTTTTGCCACTAGAGAGTGCTATGCAATAACTAAAATCTTTCCAGAAAAAAAATCTTCAAGTGCATCTTTCCTTCTTCACACTGAGTAGATAAATTATTGATATTCTTCAAATGGAAAATTAATTTACACTTAACATGCAGACTTTAACTGTAGGAAATTGTTTGAGTGACAGTAATGGTTTCATTGCAAGTTATTTAAACTTTTAAGGTTATAATTTACTCAAAGTCATGTAATTCCTTATTTGACTGAATCAAAACAAAATGCTGCTGCTGTTGTTTTTAGCATTAATTTAAATGCATATGTAAAAGAACCCAAAAAAACCTCCAAACCGCCCCCCCCCCAAAAAAAACCTCACCAAAAAAACTCCACCAAAACCCCAAAAAAAGCCAAAAGTCTTTCTGAGTTATATTTTGCCATGCAGCTCTTACGTGGAAAGAAAGTTTGAAGATGAGTGTAGTTTTGAAGATTTTATCTTTTAAAATAAGAATTTTCTCATTTTATCTATTCTTTTCTTCCTTCTGCTCAGTTTATTAGTTCTTTATAATTCTTCCTGTGTTTCTGTTTGAGTAGACTTAGAGTCAGGATTTGAAGCAAGTGCTGCTTCTATGTAGATGTTGTTTCTAAAAATCTTGATTTTGAAGTCGTAATTATACCTTTTAAAATCTATATTATTCTATAAATTGAGCAGAAGTGAACGTTGTGGTTGGTGAAATAATAACATCAGTGTAAGTGCCAAACAAGGAATTCAAATGTGGACTTAACTGACAGTGGAAGTACTTTAATTCCTGTCTCCCACTGCTGAAGTTAAAACCTCACCATTCAAGCCCAGAGATCTCATCAGGAATTTTTTTGCTCTTTGATACAGATTCAGCTAATAAAGGTGTACAAAAGCACTTTATTGTGCAGTTTTAAAAGGTTTGAATTTACTGAAATTAGCTGCTAGCAAGCTGTAAGATTCTTGGCTGCTTTTCATGTTTGGAAATTCAATAGCATGCATTGTGTGAGTGCTCAATAGTACAGTATTTTGTTATCAGGAGTCCGTAGCTATAGCAGTTGAAAAAAGTGCTCTCCAACCTCATTAAAATGTTGGTCAAAACCTTTGCATAAGGTCTATTATTTTGGTTTAATTACTGTCTAAGTTACGGCAATCAAGATTCTTTCAAATTCCCCTTTACAGAAGCACCCTTTAGAGTCTTCACTAATAACCTTTAATCTCAGTGAGGAACAGCAGTGATGGTACAGCCACCTGATATAATTTTCCAGGTTCTCAGAGCACTTCAACAGGCCTCTGTTTTTCTTGTCACATCCAGAAACAATATTTAAGGAAGCTTAAGACAGAGTGAGCAATGAAAGTAAGAGTGAATGTTGCCATATGTCTTCTGAAAAGGAGCAGGTACATGATATAAAGCGCAATACAGCCATTATGCTTATGTATGGAATGCATTTCCTACTGAACCATGGTCTTTAATTTTACAGTCATCTCTGACAACTGTGAAGTTATTTTAGGGTGAATTTTCATACATAGTAATAGAGGTTGTTTGATAAGAAATACAGTGTTGTCACAGTTTGACAAATAAGCTGTAAATTGTGGTGTAATATAGTCTTAACATTTCCTAAAGAGATTTTATATTTTAATCAGACCTGATATGGCATTGCATGAATAATAAAACTGTGTCTTGTGGAAAAAACTAAAGAGTGTTGTTACTAGATTTTGGCAAAGGATAATTTTCTTAGTTAAACATCTCTTTAGCCATGTATTTTAATGTTTTGTGTGTGTTTCATTGCTTCAGATCCATTTCTGTTGCAATTTGTCATACACTCACATTTTAGCAATTTTAAAAGGAAACACATACTTCTTTTAAAAAAAAAAGGAAAAGCAGAATAAATTTGTCTGCAAAACAATGCTTATGCATAGGATCCTGATACTTAGATTTTTACAAAGTTTTAAATATTTATATTAGATTTCCTTAGTTAGGGTTATGTGGGTTAGACTTTATAGGAATGTGTACATATAGCTTAAATACCGGAAAGCACGAACCATGCTTGTAATGTTCCATCTAGGTCAGTTGCTCTGCAACTTCGTATGACCTGGTGGCCAGAATAAGGTGGTTTTGGAAGCATAGCTGCCTTGTTTCTGATAGCCATGTAATTGCATCTGTCAGATCTGTTCATCAGTTGATGACCCTTGCCTTCATATTTGTCAGGAAGATGCCAGGTTATTCTGTTTGAAGTACTGACATGGGAGTTGAGTGTTTTGGGTGCAGTTCCGTACTTTGCTTTAGGTGCCTGATGAGATTTCAAGTACGTCACTTATCATTCAGGTACCCACATACACCAGCTTCACCACAGGGTTTCTGGTCATCCCCTGCTTCATAGCAAGGCTGTGAGAAGTGCTCAGAGTTGGTGATATGAATTGTGTCCCCTCACTTAATGTCCTGACATGCTCAATTTAGAATAATTCTTCTTAGCAATGAGGAAATATTTGTTTTCTACTTCTTTGAAGCAATTTAGGGGACTAATTGGCTCATAAGATGGGTTAGCTGTATGTGCAAGTACAATCTGTAGCAAGATATTAGGAAGGTTGAAAAGGATGGAAGATATTTTTCCTCATTCTTGGGTGAACGTAGTTGCCTTGCTCTATTGTGCTGGCTCTGGTGCATGTCTGACCTCTGCATGAGCAGTTTCAATTCACTGAGCCACGACAGGCTAGTTTTCTGCCTCCCAGTAAGCTAAGTTGATTTAAGTGAATAAGCTCTGTCTGATAAGCACCAGAAGTGTTGTGAGGTGGAACTCCTTGGCCAGAAATTTAAATAGTGGGAAGCTTGAAATAATGAAATTGGAAATGGAGGGAGACCTCTCCCTTCAGATGGTAGAGAAGTTGTCAGCTTGATCATCATAATACAGCAGTCTTATCACTTGATAGTTTGTCAGATAATTAGACTCCTGTATTAATTCTGTCTTTGAATTTCTTTCGCCATGACGAGAGGTAGAGAGCTCTTTGCTCTTAAATTTAACAGGTGAAACCATGAGGCTTGGAAAAAATGACAGCTTTTACTTTTTCTACTTTAAGTATCTTATAGAAGCATCTGAAAATTAGAGTAGCCACAGCTGAGATTTCCTTTTCAAGGAACTGTACCTAAATTCATTTTTTTCTTTTGTTGGTAAAGTAACATGAAATGACCATTAGTTGTTGAAGCATTTTATTTTTTCCTTTTTTTTTTTTTATTTTATTAAATAATTGAAACATGAAATGGCTGTCGGTGTGCAACTTTATAAAGAGAAAACATTTTGGATTCTTGTGACCTGAGTGATTGTTAACAAGAGAAGTTCTGCTTACACCGTGTTACTTGGTTCAACCTGAAGGATTGTTTTCTTTCTTCGACTCCCTTCCCTTATAGGTTTTATTGTTCTGACTAATGCCTTAAATAATAGCTACCTGAATACTTTTTCATATCAAAGTATTATGGCACTAGAGGATCTACTTTCTTTTTCCCAGGATGACATATTTTCATAGACAACGGGGAAGAATGGACAGGGGCAAAACGTATTTGGGAATGTATTTTCACAAAAATTTTGCTTTAAGGAACAGGCCTGTCCAATTGATATGCTGTTAAACTGTATCCTGTAGTGTTTGTAGTCAGTTCACTGTAGTGATCCCTTGTGGCCTCCCTTTCTTTTGCTCTTTTGATGAAACTGTGAGGAATGAGCTACTTGGCTTTCATGAGGTCTTGTTCTTGCCTTTGCAGAACAACCTGAGTTGCTAGGCTATGTCCAATTTCTGAGTGGGAGGTTGAATATTATGTATCAAGAGGTAACACAAAAATTATACACAGTGTTTGGGCGTGCAGTACTCTACTGGTAGAAAGGAGTTTTTTCCTGTCAGGACTCACAGGTCAGGATATGCACCAATGTGTGAACAGCACTTAGATTTCTGACTATTCTACTCAATATTTTTTAAGGGGTATTTTATTAAGGTTTCTAGCAATTATTATAACTTGTATTACTTGGTGGTGTGAACAAATTTACTGTACTTCATTTTACTTGTCTTAAAATATTTTACCTTCTAACTTTACTTCATGTTTTGTTTTCAGATGAAGGGGCACTTAATACAATTGGTCTTACCACTTTCTATCATTGTTTAATTTTGATTCTTAGTAATTCATAGGCCTGATAACAGAGTAGAGCAAATATAAGGGGTTAAAATATCAGTATGTTAAACATGAAGTTCACATTTTTATTTCAGGGTGGTGGTATTTTTCTACTTTTATTTTGCAGTTTCTAGTCAGCAATGTAGATAATGTGTCTTATTCTTAACTGGTTTAATGATAAATATCTTGATGATTGATGCCCTCAGAAGCACGTGTATTCATTTAAAAGACAAGATAATTTTCAACAGAAAGGAAATTTAAAAGTGAAATTAAGAAAAATCACCTTTCCAAATCTGAAGTGTGTATGAGCATAAATAAATTAAGAAGAAAAATTAAAACCAGAACTGCTAATTGTGCTGCATTTCTGTTTATAGCTAGTATCACCTTCAGATGTCTTGAACTTTATTAGTCAGGTGGGGCACTTGTTTGGAAAAGGTTGGGTGGGAGTAGACCCAGCAGGCATCTGACTGAACTGCTGTCTCTCTCATCCAGTTGGTTAAAATAGCACCAGAAATCCTTGAATGTTGCTCTTCCCCTGTTGGCAGCAAATTCCTGTGCAACTTGTTGAATGTTCCATTCACCTGTGTGGCTGATGGGGTGGAGAATGACTATCTGTTCTTATTTGCTCTTGGTTAATTTTTGTTGACAAGCCTGCATGACAAATGTGTTTGTTGTGGTCATCTGAATGGATAAAAAAGTTACATTGTATGATTGACATATTGACTTTAAAGGTCAGAATTTATTGTTGAATTTTCTGTGTGAATTTTGTTTGCAAAGTTGCAAATCCAGTAATTGGGTGTTTGGAAAGGCCAAAATCAAGGTTTTATATATAACCTTACTTGGCCTCCTTAAGTTTGTGTTTATAATAAAGTCTTGCACTTATTGCTATTTCATGTTGAACTCAGTTTGCAATTATGAATGTTAAGTGAAGCCACAGACTTCAGATATTGGGGAGCCCTACTTGATGGGTGCTTGAGAAAAGCCTTTTCTACCTGATATTTTGGGCATCCCATCAGAACTGCAGCCTGCAAAGGGACTGTGCCCAGTTTGCCAGTGCAGCATTGAATCATGAAACTTTCCCCAGTTATGTCCTTGACTCTTGTTCATGTTTTACCCTGTAGTTTCATCCTCAGAAATAATGGAACAGGTTTTCTGCAGTCAGTCTTATGCTATTTTTAATTTACCAGCCTGATTTCTCAGCTCCAACTGTGCACGTGCATTATTTGCTGACTTGTGTTTTATTTTCCTCTGAGAATCCAGGGAGTATACATCACATTTGGACAAATGAATTTCTCTCTTCTTGGGATAAACTTAGTTAACCTAGCAGGTTCAAAATCACACTGCAAGCACCAAATTATCCCTTCTAGCTAGGGCAAAATCCTGCTTTTTGTAGTATTAAATACATTAGAATCTTAAATGTTTTTTTAAATGGATTCAATTTTTAAAATATGTTGAAGTTAAAGCATAGCAGAGTGTGTGATATTTACTGAATTTTGTGCACAGGGGTATGTCTAATATTATGACTTTCCAATGCTTTATGTAATACATTGATAAATGAATAAATGCTCCAGGATTCATTCATTTAAAACTATAACTTTAAGATTTTGTTAGTTTTTTAAAGTATTCTTTAGGTATTTTATTTTATGCAGATGCCATGCAAGTTTTTAAACCCTACAAGTGATGTACAATTGCCTTTGTGCCCCAAAAGGCACTTCTAAATCTAACTTCTATTAATTTATATATTCTATTAATATAGAATTTTAGAGAAATTATTACAGATTTTATAAAATCAATTTATATTTGTAACTTTAACTTACTTCTATTTATGTAAATGTGACTTTAATGTCTTTTCACTGAATTTCAAATTGTTGCCCACTGACATTATAGGAGGTCTTGTCGAGTAGAAGCTTTTCAGAAGAGCTATAAATGCTTTCAGGATATAAGGGAGGTTGAATCATACTGGTTCAGTTTTATGCTGATATTAGCTTAGCTTTGGTTATGCCACTGGAGTCTTTCTGGATTTTGAGTCACTCATATTTCCATCTTGGAGTTTTCTGTGAATAATTCTACACATGTTAAAACAACAGCCAAGCCCCTATCATTTAGGTGTTGATATAGAGCATTCATTCCATCTAGCTTAGGCATTTAAGAGCCCAGGTTTCATATATGTGTAGACACACACACTCTCCTACTGCTTCTAAGAGGAATAAACATCAATAAATGTAGGAGGAAAAGATGGGACGAACTTGTGCTGGTTGACAGCCAGCTAAACATGAGGCAGCATGTGCCCAGGGGGCCAAGAATGCCAATCCTGGCTTGTATTAGCAGCAGTGGTTGTCTCCCTGTACTTGGCACTGGTGAGGCCACATCTTGCATCCTGTGTTTAGTTTTGAGCCCTTCACTACAAGAAGGACATTGAGTTGCTGCAGCATGTCCAGAGAAGGGCACCAGGATAAGTCCTATGAGGAGCAGCTGAGGGAGCTGGAGTTGTTTAGCCTGGAGAAAATCAGGCTCAGGGGGGTCCCTGCAGAATCACACAATAAGCTGAGTTGGAAGTGGCCCACAAGGATCATCAAGTCCCTGTCCTGGCCCTGCACAGAACACCCCAAGAGTGACACCATGTGCCTGAAAGCATTGTCCAAGTGCTTCTTGAACTCTGTCAGGCTGATGCTGTGACCACTTCCCTCGGGAGCCTGTTTCAGTGCCCAGCCACCCTCTGGGTGAAGAACTTTTTTCTAATATACACCATAATCCTCTCCTGACACAATTTCAGGCCCTTCTCACAGGTCCTGTCACTGGCCACCACAGAGAAGAGATCAGTGCCTGCCCCTCCTCTTCCTCTCATAAGGAAGGTGTAACTGCAATGAGGTCTCCCCTCAGTCTCCTCCAGGCTGAACAGACCAAGACCTCAGCCACTCCTCATACAGCTTCACCTCAAGACCCTTCACCATCTTCACAGCTCTTCTTTGGACAGTATAATAGCTTTCTTACATTGCAGTCACCAAAACTGCACACAATATTCCAGGTGAGGCCAGGCAACCAGCGACAGGACAAGATGACCAAGCTTCAGGTGGTGCCAGGGGAGGTTCAGGTTGGACATCAAGAAGAAGGGTTGTCCAGCATTGGAACAGACTTCCCAGAGAGGTGGTGTAGTCACCATCCCAGGAGTTTTTCAAGAAACAGCCAGACATGGCACTTAGTGCCATGGTCTACTTGACAAGTTGGTGTTTGGTCATAGGTTGAGTTTGAGGATCTCGGAGGTCTTTTCCAGCCTAATTGATTCTGTGATTTTGTGAACTCAGTGCTCTGCCCTTGAGAGTTTGCCCTTGACTGCATTAGCTGTCTTAGCATAGAAGGAAATGGTTGAAGCGCATGGATGACGTATCTTAAGTGGGATACTGAGAAGTGGGAGCACTTCAAGCTGCATGGAGGAAGGTGAATGAGTAACTCAGAGGGGCAGGAGTGGGGAATTGGTGTGGACATAGCCACTGGATCATGGAACATAAGGAAAAGTTTTAGTTGGATACACTAAGGTGTGTAGGCATCAGATTCACAGGAGTCCTTCATGTAATGTTGCAGGACTTGCAGGATTTTTATGTGCAATGCAGAGATTTAACACTTCTGTTCACCTTTATTTGCAGACTAAGGTGGTACTAGGGATAGCAGAAGTTACTTTTTCACAGTTGTAAACCAAGCCTATACAGTTTGTACAATAAAGATATTCACTGATAATTTGTTGTGGCTCAAACTAACTTTCATAAAACATTGCATATCGGAAGAACCACTGTGCATCTGTTGAGCGAGAAGAGACTGCAAATAAAGTGACATAACATTGCTAATACTTGTAGTCTTCATTATACTCTCAACATGAATGACAGGCAAATATGAGAAGTATATTATAAACAGAAGGTTCCACTGTTGCCAACAATTTTGTGAAAGAGAGAAGTCCACTGGAAAATTAACAGAATTTTAAATGACAGGTAATTATTGCTATTAAATGTAACAGGGAAAGAAAACATTGGTTTTCAGGAACCTAGCCAAATTCCTACACTTTTTTTTTTCTTTACTCTTTTCTCCTGGTAGAAATTTGACATTACCTGTCTACCGTAGTGAGTATCTTGTAAGCAGCATTTGCTTTTTCTGGCACCTGATTTTACGTGCTGTAGCACAGTATACTTTGTGGGATGTGGTATGGTATAATATGGGGGGTGTAAAAAAACTCCTGCTCAGCATGCACACACATAGGAATGGCCCAGGGCAACTGCAGAGTTTAATCAGTGGAAGTGTGAGAGAGTGGTATATACTAGTTAAGGATCTTAATTTACCATGATGATTGTCATATAGAAATGGAATAGCCTTCAGTTGCTTTTGCTTAATCCTACAAATAAATTTTAGTGGCTTGTTTTGGTCTTCAACACTCCACAATATAAATACACCACCATCAAGCCTTTGTAAAGGAAGCATTGTTTTCCTGCTCTGTGTAGAACTACAGAGTGGTTTGGGTTGGAAGGTACCTCAGAGATCATCTTGTTCCAACCCCCTGTCATGAAAGGGACATCTTCCACTAGACCAGGTTGCTCAGAGCTCCATCCAGCCTGGCCTTGAACACCTCCAGGGATGGGTATATTATACTAATTCCCTAAAAAATTTTGGTGGTGCAGTTACACTGGTTCTGCAGTTTTCCCCTGGTACGGACATGTTGGTCAAAGGTGTCATTTCGGTTTGGTTTTTTCTTTTTTCTGTATACTGACATGGATATACAAAAAATTTGTTCTTAAATATTATTGTGCTGGTTAGGCTAAAATCCTACAAAGAACCCTCCATTCAGTCCAGAAGGCTTTTTACATTTCCTTAATTCTTTGCAATTCCTTAATTATTTGTGAAAATTCTGCTGTAGCATTTCAAAGAAATATTTTTCATTTGAAGTTTTTGTTAAGAATGAGAATAATGCTATACTTTAAAAAAATTAAGTTTATGTTTTGAATAATAGGAGTTAGGTTTAGTGTATAGCTGATATTAAAAGAGCAGAAATGTAAATATGTGTAAAATAGCATGAGATGTGGTGAATTTGGGATTTGTTTTGTGTATTGCAGACCATTGCTACATCTGCTGGAATGTCCAATTCAGAAAAAGGAAGATAAACTGGTTTAATCAAGTTTTGCCTTTTTTCGCAAAGCTAGGTTTAAGGGGTTTTCTTTTGGACTTTTAATTTACATACTTTGAGAATCAAATGTATTGAATGAAAAGTATTCTTTCCACATGATATTTCTTGTTCAGAAACAATGTGGTGGATAGAGAATTTAATTGAAAATAGACTTTGTCTCTTGCCAGAAGGTATCCATTTTAGCTTAAAAGAAAGCTGATTTAAATATATTTACCAAGTTAGACATGCAAACTTCATGTACAAGCTTTGTAGCTATTTTCCTTCTCTGAGTCTAGTAGTAGTGCTGATGTGTTCCTTGCATCCTGTTTTTTATCATTCTTTCTCTGAGAGGTCAATGTATTTGAGGCATTGCCACTCCTGCTTAGTCAATAGTGTCTGAGGCTGTTACAGCATCATCTTTTATGTCATCACCAGAATTGACTCCCTGCTGAGGACGGTATGATAAGGAAAGTGATGTATTCGAGGTGATTGCTCTGGGGCCTTATCTCTGGAAGATAAAATAAACATACTGAAAGTTGGCATGATAATGTGCCATTGAATGAGTTTGAAAACTGTGTTTTATTTGGTCTGAAAGTATATTAAATGTATCAAGTGTCTTAATACAGAAGGACAAGTTTGACTGGAAAAAAATTGTCTGCCCGTCTGCTTCTTTCCTATTGTCTTAGAAAAATAATAATCCTATTTAGAAATTATGGTTCCGGAGATGAAGTACTCTGAACACTGCAGACTGAGTTTTCTTTGCTCTGATTTTATTCTTTCAAATATATTATCAGTAAGATAGTACTGTAATGGGCAGAATAGATTAATCTTTGAGATAAGCAAAAGTTGAACTGATTAATTCTTACTGTGTCAAAACCAGAGTTTGTTTTGTTACAAACAAAAGGGCAGTATTGTAACTAGCAAAGCAATACTGAATCTGCTGCTGATGTGTTTTCTACCACCCTTTAAATGTGATGGGTGACAGGAGCAGCAGCAAAGTCGTAGAAATATACTCAATAGAGTGGTAAAATAAGTGTAAATAATTCTCATTTTGTAGGCTTACGGTATTATTTCAAAAGCAAAATTTGTTGATGTTACTTGAAATTGCAAAGTGTCAAAGCTACAGATCGAGTGTTCTTGAAGCTTTTTTTCTCAAGCAACTTCTAGGAAAATGGCTCTCAGGTGTTAATTTGTCATTCAATATTTTTCATTTCCAAATATACTTTACTTGGTGTAATTTGCATGTTTTGATTGAGCTATTAATTGAAAAGGAGCTAGTGCTGACTTTAAGATGAAAGATGCTTTTCTGCTTTTCTGAAAATTGAAAGTGTTTGTTTGATTGCCATCTCTTGTTCATCTGTTAAACAAAAATATCAACAAAATAGAAAAAAACAGCAAATAAATTACTTTTCACAGTGGTTTTTATTCTTACTATTTTTGTAATGTTAGCTTTATTTTGGTAGGGCTTTTTTCTTTACTAAGGTCAGCAAAGGTGTCAGGGTCACTCAAGCTGTGATGATGAGGATACTGTTGTAATGTCCAGACTGCACTGAATGTCTCAAAGTTTCACTTTAGCCTAGACAGTCTTTTGCATTTTAACTCTGTTGGATGGATTTTCAGCTGATAAACTGTGACGCCATGCAAGAGCTTATTGTTATTTCACAGAGAAACAGCAAGCTACTGGTAGGAAAAAAAGTTTGTATTAAAAATAGAGAATGAACTATTAGCAGAATAATAAGGTAAGTATGTAACTATTCTAGGTGAATGTACAGTGAAGAGCTCTCCTGTAAAAGAAGGTATGATCCCAGGATGAAAATAAGTATGGAACAGTGTCTTGACTTTCATTTCAATGTTCTTCTCCATAATGACATAAGAAATAGATGGCATAAATTCCTCAGTGGGATACAGCTATTTTCAGTCTTTGAAATTCTACTACTAAACTTTATTAACAGTCCATCTGAAATGGATGAACATGAGTCCTTGAAGTTAGAAAACTGTTACTGCAGCTTTACAGTTTGAAGAGCCTTTTATCATAGGAAAGATGTTATGTTTAACAATGTGCAGACTTTATTTCTTACAGTGAATTAAAGTGTACAAGTGCAGAGAAAGAGGGAGACATCAGTTTTTGCTCTGGAAGTTGGAATGTACCTTTACCTTAGCTAAAAATTACAACTGGGAAAATGGGTGGGGCAGTAGTAGTATTAGCCAGTTGTTAGTAACCAGTCGTTAGTGCCTTAATCCTCTTTTGCTGCAAGGTTCAGCAGAGACATCTCCAAGATGTGTATTTAAGAGCTGCTCAGAGGGACAGAGTGGGTTATCAGCAACATCTCAGTCCCAGTGCAGACTTACCTTCTTTTCTGCAAACCTGCTTGGAAGCCTCTGCCCTCTGCTTTTCCACTCCTGACGGTCAGGATGATGAGCATTGTCCACTCCTGCTGTGAAGTCTCTTTCCTTTTTTGTTTACAGTCTGTGTACTGGTGCTGTACTTGTTCCAGTATAATAAGCTTGGGTGGGAAATGCTTCAGCAGCCCTTCAGGACATAGCCTGGAAGTGGTTTGAACAGTATTTGTGGATATAAATTAAATCTGCCTGGAAGTACTGCTCTTCCCACACAGAAGTTTCTCCTGGTCACAATTCCAGAGTTGCAGTGCTAAGAGTGACAATATCTGAAGTAATACTCTACCATCATGTTATGGTTTTTTGGTTTCTTTTAAGATTTGTATATCACATGGAGAAAAACTGAATGTAAAATGACTGAGCTTTAAATAAGAAGAACTGGTAATTAATTTCTCTTGTGGAATAGTGCTTATTCTTCTGCTACCTGATTACAGTCATCAAAGGATACTATAATAGGTTTGAAGATTAAGCTTACTAAAGCACTCAACCTTTTTTCTGGTTTCTAATTTGTGTATTATTGGATTTTTTTCTCATCCCTTGCTATTTCTGAGGCTATTCTTGTCAGAAAATGATGTCTGAAGGAGCAAACATAGCATTTTTTTGCTTTATACTTACATATTAAACAAGCCCATGTTACTTCAACTGGCCCAGAGGGATTTTAAGTGTATCTCTAATCAGAGTATAAATTTTTAGGGGTACTTAGGTAGGGATTTGTCTCACAGGTTTCTGAGTTTTGTTCTTTTTCCCAATGGTTACTGCATTAAATAGTCCGAGGATACCAACGTGAAGCATGCTGATATGTTACCAGCACCGTAGGCTGATGTTACTGAAGTGTAAAAAATATTGTAAAACATTTTTAAATGGGCAACCACTCATGTAAAGTGGGAATGCAGCTCTCAGGGTTTTGTTACAAAGCACATAAGACATTGTTATTGAGACAGCTGATTTTCTCTCTGCTCCCTTACCTTGAGTCTCCAAATTTTGAAACAATGGTAAAATTAACATGCAGGTATTTGCGTGGAACAAACAAATGCAATAGATTCTTCCGCCTTGCTTCCCATTTAGCCATATTATAAAACAGTTATTTCAAATAAATAGAAACTCCACATTATTTTACCTCAACATTATTACTTTTTGTGTACAGAAGAACAAGACAGAAGTAATTGTCTTCCTTGGGTTTGTTGTGCCTTCCAGCACCCAATTTACATTTAGAAAAAGAAATTAGTTTTTAAATAGTTCTCTTAATTTTATTATTTATATTATTTTAACCTCCATATATGATACAATGAGACAGACTTTGAAATACAGTTTTCTGTAGCACTTAGGTTTGGGTAGAAAACAACAGATAATTCTTACAAACATTTAGCAGATATCAGCAGATCAGCTGTCACACTTCTAGTGATTTCAGTCAGTAAATTAAAAAAAAAAAATAAGGTGGACTTGTTTTTCAGCGCTATAAGCATCCTACTGTTCATGTGTGTTGAACAGTATTTTCTGTGCATTGCTGGTAAGATAAGCATTTACCTGCAGAGGTTTTCCTCTTGAGTGGGATCTTCTCAAGAAGTCAGAAAGCTGTTAGATTCCTGCCTTCCTCCCTCCCTCCCTCCCTCCCTCCCAGGAAGACCTGTATCTTTCAACTAGCAGGGAGGGAAAAGGAGAATTAAGGTGTCAGTATTTTTTTTCTCTAGAAGGCTTGCAGCAGAATATGACAGTCTCACTTAAGGTCTTTTCTCCTCCCTCTGCCTTCCAGTGGAGATGTCTGAGAAGCCCTCACAGGTGTATTGTTAAGGATACTCCTGCATTTGATTAAATTAGTGAATAGAGCTCTTGGCAGTATGGATTACATTCTGTCTTACCACTGAATATTTTAACTAAGTGTTTCCAAATTACTTCTTTTTTAAAGAAAAAAAGGATAAAAAGGTCATGTCATCATGTTTACTTCTGTCTCTATATGTTCTTGATTTGTGGTCCTTAGAGAATATTATTTAGTAAGGTGTAAATCTATAGATGATTTCATGATATGCAAAAGTTAATTCCAAAATTCCTTATTTATTTCACTATGAGGCTGTAAGGAGCAATAGTGGTGTTAGGGAAGAGTCAGTACTTGTTCTGTTCTTAATAAAATCTCATGCAAACTGGGAAGTATAAGCAATAAGCTAAACTCTAAATATCAGCTGTTGTCCTTGAAAATTTTCAGTATGTGAAATCTTCCAATTTCTTGACAGTAATGCTTGCAATTAACAATTAGTAATTGTAGAACCAGGAAGAAAGTTGTTCTGCTGGTACCTGAAATTTATATTTGAATTCACATTTTATTTCTCTACAGAAATACAGAACTTGATTTTTACTCCCCAGAAAACAGCTTTTGAACTAGTAGTTGTAGCTTAAAGCTATTAGCTTGGAAGACTTATTGATCTTATGAATTCATGGAAAATATGTAATGAGTACCAAAGTTGTTCCTTTCCCATCCTTAAAAGAAGCAAAAAGAGGGAGCTGAGGAACTGTGTCATAGAGTACAATTTCAGTTTCCAGAAAAATATCGGAGCAAGTAATTGAACCAAATTGTTTGTAGGCACTCGAAGATAAAGGAATTACTGTCAGCTAAACTGGATTTGTCATAAACAGATAGTCAATTTAGTTTCCTTCTGAGACAGAAAAACAGGGCATGGATAAGAAATAAATCAGTACATGTTATATTTTGTTGTAAGTAAAGCTTTTGACAGTGAAATGGTATTTCTGTATCCAAGCAAGAGAAACGTGGTCTACAGGAAAATATTGTAAAGTGAATATAAAATTTGAATAGCGCCTGTTGTAATCATAGTTAAATAGAAATGGGAAATGGAATGATAATATAAAGTGGGATTTTTATGAGGTCTTTCACATGGTCCACACTACTCCGATTATTAGGAATGTATTTTTCTTAAATTTGCAGATAGCATGAAACTGTGAGAAAAGATGCAGTTATGCAAAAGAACAAAATTAGAGTTAAAAGGGATCTTGAAAAAGTGGAGACACAGTCTGAAATAAATAGAATGCAGTTTCCTAAAAACAAGGGCAAAAATCTCTCCATGTGTAGGGAAATATGGTTTAGAGAATCAGGGTAATGAGCAAATGGCTGAATAGCGCTTCAGCACCAGAAAGTTCTGCAATTTTTAGTGAACGCTAAACTGGATATAGGACTGCAGTATCACCTGCTGGTGCAAAAAATATTTTTTTAATATATAGACAGGGGTATAACTTCTAATATGAATCGGTGTCATTCACTCAGTTCAGTCATATGTGAATTGCTAATTCTGGACCCTTGAGGGAATTTTATCATTAGAAAAAGAAAATTCCACTTCAAAAAGTGTGTGAAGAGTCCAGAAGGGAACACCAAGAACCAGCATAGTTTGACCTTCAAGAAAAGATGGATGAACTTGTGACTGACTAGTTTAGAGAAGAGAGGTCTGAAGGGAAGTATGAAAAACCTCTCAAAAGGTTTAAAACTCAGAGAAAATTTGGAGAATGGCCACTGACCAAAGAATTTGGGAACCTTTGAATTAGCTGTTTTTTTAAATGCAGTTTTTTTCTGCAGTAATATGTAAAATGTTTAATTCCTTTTTCTAGCAGGATTGTAACAAATCTGCTGGAATGTATTTTTACCATTGGAAGATTATTTCTGACTTACCAGACAAACATACAGCCTTTAAAATTGTTACTGAACATGCTCACGCTTCTCTTTTGACATATTAATGACTGTGTGTTGCTGAATAGTCACAGCAAGGCTCGTCATGCAGTTTCTGTCAGAGTTGATTGCCTGCTCATAAATGTACAATTGCGTGTGATCTGATGACAAAGGGTAACCCAGATAGACTTGGGGAACTCAAATCATCATGCAGAGCTCAGGCAGAATCCAAACTACTAACTTAGGTCATGTGAGTAGCCCTTTACCTAGTGTACTCTGTTGGTAAATTGATTTGCTTCAAAGGAAACTGTTCCTGCATGGCAATATCATTTCAAAAATAATAGCCTTTAAGTGATACACAGGACAGCTGCCTCAAAGGTTTCAAAAGGGAAGGGAGGGTAAAAAAGGAGGTGAAAAACTGCAGCAGAAAGTAAGCTGGTTCTGTATGTCATCATAGCAGATGAAACATTGAGCAAAAGAATGAGTTAATTTATTTCTGCTTGGAAATTCCATTTTACTGTATAGTTAAGAATTGTTATAGTAGTCTGGGATGAATATGATATAATGTCTAAAACTTTTCCCAGATGAAATTAGTTTCTAATATGACTGGTCACATGTCATGTTTCTATTACAAAGAACACAGGTAAAACACCTGATTTTTTCTTTATGATGTTCTGTGGATTCAGTCAATTAGTTGCTGTGGATTTGTTAAAAATAATAACCTTAACCTTTTCATTTGTTAGACAGGAGACTTAACTGGGAGAGAAGTGGTTTTTACACTGATTTGCAAATAAAAGGATTATACCTATATTTCTGCAGCCCTCTTAAATTTTTTTTTCCATTCAGTTTGCCATAAAGTGACATACTGCTTTGATATTTCTCTTTTCTGGTTCTTTCGGTAGAAGTAATGCATTATCTTCCATTGGAATTTTCTTTTTCCTAATCAAAATGGCTTATTTTATTTATTTCTTCACACAATCTGTTGTCTACTGCCTCTTCCCTTTCTTCATTTCTTGTTCTCTTATGCACTGTTTAGTTCTCTTCCTGAGGTGTTTTTTTTGGTGTGTTGGTGTTCCTTTTTCAAACATCTTATTCCCTGCTTATATGTTCATTACAGTATCTCTTTGATTTTTTTTCTCCTGAAATCAACTTCTTAGCAATATTTCAAACTGATAGTAATGTGAAGGTACAAATCTGTGTAATGAGCAAAGCACAAGGACAAGGCATATCGTGCGGAGTTTACAATTGGAGAAAGAAAAGAAACAAACATGAATAACTGACTAGAAAAAGAGCTAATCAGTACAGATTACTCTTAAAGATGGTTCTTCTTGGAAAGTAATTTGAACAGTTAGTAATTTTGACAAGCAAGGTAAAGGAGATCTTTTGCAATTGTGTGGGCAAATGAAGTATGGAGCTTGACAGTAAAGGGACTATTAAGAAAAAGTGATGTGAAATGATTGGAAATACAAGCAGTGTTCAAATATTTTAAAAGGTGGAGGTAAAAATGATGTTTAGCTTTAGGATTAACATTCACTGGCATTTTTAAATTGTTGAACTAAAGAGCATGGAAGTACAGAGGAAAATGAGCTTTAAACAGGGAGTGGGGCTGTCTGCACTCTGTCTCCCAGCTGTGATCTTTCTCTCCCTCAAAGTTCTTCACAATAAAGAACACTTAAAATTAGGTATACCACAAATTCTTGTCTTGGGCAAATAGCTAACATTTTATTTTGGATACAAGGTTTAGACTGGAACTATATAGGAGTGTAACAATTCAATTTTCTTTCTCATGGATGGAAGTTTAAAAACTATATGAGCTTTAAAGGTTCTAAAGATAGATACCTCAAATATTCTTTCCTTGAGTGACCTGTTAAAACCATTGCATGTCAGAAGTGATGAATAGTATTTGTGGGTTCTGGGCAGGTTCCTGATCGATTGGTTGCTAGTTAATGAGGGAGAAGGAGGGCAAGTGCTGAAGTCCAGCTGACTGTGCGAGAGCACACCTGCCTTTTCTCTTTACCTCATTTTCTCTGTAATGAAGGAACCAATTGGTTTAGAGCAATCAATGCTGACCTGTTAGGATCAGGTAGTGTTCTGGCATTGCCAAGGCAATTAAATTCAGCAGAGCAAGGATTATAAAGGAAAAAATTAGAAAGGACTTGAAACTTTGAATGAGTAAGAGCAACACTGATATTTTAAGGTTGGCAAAAAACCCCAACCCAATAGAGTCAAAAAGAATTAAATCGTGTTCTCTTTTGTGTGAGATTGGGAATGCCAACATCATTGTCATTTGTCCTTTGAATCCTGTTTCTGTTACTGGGAATTTCTGCACAATGTGGTGTATGTATTTGGAGGAGGCAGTTCGCTTCAAAATTTCATATTGGTAGTTGAAAATTTCCTCCATTGTTCTTTATTGTAGTCTGCACTGTTGAACTCATAGGCTATGTATGCTCATAAAATGATTCATTCCAATTGAGGTGGGTAAAAATAAAGCTCAAATCCTTAGTCAATTATTTTAGTTCTCATCAAGGGTTAAGTTTAGAAAATTTGTCATATATTTTAAGATTTCAATATAAATTTAAATCTCTTGTTGCCTTGTATGGATGCCTTTAAAAGGAAATTAATTTGTTTTCTGTAAGAGTTTTGGCCTAATCAAAAGCAATATATTTGGCAAGTTGGAATTAACTTATATCAAATGCTATTTTCCTGCTCCATATTGTAATTTACAGATTCATTGTCTGTGTATATTAACTGGCAATATTATTGATGTCAAATAAAATGTCAGGATCTCCCTTCTGCACTTTCCTGTTTTGAAGAGGCTAAAGCATTGTTTTATAAGGTTCATCCATTCCGAGTCCAGAATAACATTTTTAGCATTTCTGTTAAAAAAGTAAAACCAGCCAAAACCCTTCAGGCAAACCAAAAATCTTGCAAAAAGAAAAAAAATTAGAAGTATAGTATCAAAGCAATAATATCAAAATATGATTTATCTTTCCATCTGATAATCTCTCACTTGATTGACCTATGTTTCAGGGCAGAGAGGGGTAACCTTCGTCTCTTTCAACTTCAGAAACATCAGAGATCATGAATATATATACAGTTCCTTTAATCATCAGCTGCGTGTTGTCATTTTAACCATCATCACATGAGCATCCTTTGGTTCATGTTTGCCCTTGAGCAGGTGAAGTGCGCAATCCTATTATATCAAGCTTTTAAAGCATTTTTACTGGATCTTTGTAATGGAGTATTATGTTAAATCAACTTCTTAATTTGAAATCTGAAGCTTCTGAGCTGATAGGTCATGTCCACTCTATTTGCTAGCTGTGGCTTTGTGCTGACTTCTTTTTAGGCATGTCTATATATATGTACATGCATATACATATAAATGGATATAAAGTTAATATGATCATGTATTCTGTAATGGGTAGGAGGAGTGGAAATTTTTATGAGGCCACTTTCTGATGTGCTACTTTTTTGAAACAGTTGTTCCCCCTGCAGTAGTCTCCGCCAGTTAGTTTTCAGATACAGTTGTAGAAACTCTTTTTCTTTATGTTTGAATATGTAGACTACAGAGCAAATGTTCTCCTTTAAAACAAAATATCAGATGTGGGGACTTCAGAGGTTGTTGTTAGATTGGTACATTTCAGTCCTGGTGTGGGGAGTGTGCTAATGATGGCTAGTGCTAATGACTTCTGTCCTGAATGTATCCTTTTTAGGATATATCATCATGTGATACAGAAAAGTTTCAAGATGGTTTTGGCTTTTTTTACTAATTGCATACTCATAAGGCATGGGACAGGTTTAATGTTAATTTTCACACTGGATTTATTATAGAGTAAGAGCACTCGGTGTAAGCAAGAACACTGGGTGTAAGCCTGCATTAGTTACCAATAAAGTGAGTTCCATGTACTGTGGAGAATAATAATGTTCAGCAGGTCTGAACAGACAATTTAAAAAAAAAAAAAAAAGAGAGCCAAAGAGTATTCATCCCTTGATAGTGAGAAAAATCGGTCTTTACTTATCTTGATCTGATGCAGAGCTTAACTGTGATCATAGTGAACACACTAACAATAATTTTTAAAAATATAGAAGAAAATTGGTAGGAGAATATTTCAAGAAATCTATCTGTTTTAAAAGGGAAGGGATATGTGAGCCGTGTACGAACGCACTCTCAAAAAGGAGTGGTTTAAACTTTAGGTTTTGTGCCAAAACAAGACTGCTTTTTTGAGGCCAAAAGGTTCACCATGTTTTCAGCTTTTTATTTATATGAAGTTTGGTCTCTAGTCCAGACCTTTCATTAAACTACAGGTCTGAAATACCTCTTTCTGGAAAGGGACATCATAGCATAAAATATAAGTAATACCTCTAAAAATGTATTTTTGATGATGGTTTAATATTTCAAAAGTCATGAAGGTTTAACTTTGAGTTCTAATTTAAATGTCTCAGGCCTTTAGCTTTAGTATTTATGAGAATGTGAGTGATTTTGAGGTTCAGTTTTTTGGTGTAGAGTAGGCAGATTCATTGACTTCACCAGTGCAAAGCAGACATGGTACATAGCAGTTGTAGTAAGGTGCACCTACACTGCTGTTCATTTGCAGTGCACTAAAGCAGTCTTCTGCATTTTATTTATTCATTCATTCTAGATGTCCTTTTCAGTTTATGTATGTGCAATATTTTTGCTTTGAAACAGAGGTGGAAAACTGAAACTGTAGGTGCAGAACTAAAAGCATATATGCAGGGTTGACTTTTTGGAATACTGACATTCTGCAGTAATAGTGAATTATTGATAACAAGAATGAGCTTTGAATTCTTACTATTTAATATTGACAATGCACATCTAGCAAGGTACTTGCAAAATTATGCTATACTTGCTCATTGTTTTGGTTTCTTTTTGTCTTTCACAAAACATGGTGAATATTCTGAAGTCTGAAACTAAATATGTTAAGAGGTGTCACAGTAAAATCAGATCTCATTTGCATGGGGAAAGATTTTGTAACTTTTTGCTATGAGGTTAAATAATATTTTAAAGCAAGTTCCTTTAAAAATGTCTTGAAATAAGTATAGAATAATGTGGAGCTGCCTATCTATTAATTTTCACTGCATTTTCTCTTTTTTTTTTTTTTTTGGTCACTCTTCCTACTATATCTGTTCTTTCCCTAGTTTTGGAGTTGTTTGGTTGATGGTGGTGGGGGCTTTTGTTATTGTTTTGTTTTTTCTTTTTGTTTGAATATCTCTCCTGAAACACAAGCAAATGTCAAGTCTTGTAGATTAGTTGATCTTCTCTTAGCATTACACTATTTGTTAGATGTTTGTTGCTCAAATTGCTTCTCATGTATAGTCATACATCTTTATATAGGATCTAGCTGTAATGTTTTCACGAAATAGTTCATGTAAGGACTTCATTTTTATATATAGAATGGAATCAGACATTGGGCAAATAATTTTCAGTATTCCAGCTATTGAAAATTATTAGAGCTGAAATTTGTTCATGTCCAGTCACTGTATTTCTGGTTTACTTACTTATTTGTGGAAAATTAGCAAATATAGTAGAATCCGTGAGTATAAGAGAGAACTTGAAATGCAGTTGGATAACACAGAAATCCTATTTCTATGGTGTATTTGTATAGTAAAATGAAAGCATGATCCTAACACGAGTTAAGCATCCGTGTTTTAACTTCAATCTGACTACCATGGATAATAATAGCAGGTGCTTTGTAGGGATACTAGTTTCAGCTACTGAGATTCTGAGGGTTGTTTGTAAGACTTGTATGTGTTTTAATCTGTAATGTAAGATATAAAGCCAATGGTACTGTAGCATAAAAATTACCATAACTTTGTTTCCCTATGCTTTGGTCATTTTTGCTAAGTATCCGTGGTCCTGGGCTCCTTTCCCTGAAATCAGCCTATAAACCATTCTTTTGCTAGCATCTTGGTGCCACTGGCATCTTTTCCCTGAATTGATGTTTAGAATCTGAAAATTGAAGTATTTAGAGTCAACCATGTATGTTTAGGTAGAGAGAATAACCGGCCTTCTCTGAGCTAATACTAGAATGTAATATAAAGAAAATTATCACAAAGTTTGAGTTTAGTTTAGGATTAATGCAGTTCAGTCATCAGAGGTTGTAGGACATCAAGAAAGCTCTCTGATGAGATATATAATAAATGGTTAGGGTATACATCAAAAGATATATATTACATAGATCAATACCACAATTACCTGCTAAATATGTAGGCAGTAGGGTTTTTAAACATCATTTTATGCTGAAATGTACACAGGTTAATTATTGATTTCCACTAAAATCTGGAGACTGTATTCCAAGTACATCAAGAGTCATTTTGACTATATCAAATACACTGTCTATTTCAGGATACATGACATAGTAGGGAGATGGGGTGCCAAGGTGAAGGAAAGATTGCATCAATAGAGAGGTGGAGAGTAAAAGATCTGAAAATTAAGTGTGAAAAATTGACTTTCAGCATAGGTAAGGAAGGTCAGAGAGGCCTGGTGAGGAAGGTCAGATGGGGAAACCTTAGTTCTGAAGTTCAAAGGTTCTACTCCATGAAGGACAGAAAGAAGTCACAGCCATGTATTCTCTGTAAATTTCTAGTTAATGAAAATACAGCAATAAATAATATTGATTGCCTCTACTTCTAAATGGATATTTATGTCATTATACTGAGAATAATAATAATATTATGGAGGAAAAGGTAGTATTAGACTCTTAATAGCCACCTAACTGGCATCACTTACAACTAGAAATAAAGCAATGAAGTATACAAAGAGCTGCCTCTTGAAACATGTTTTCACTGCATTCATATATAAGAATAAAATGCATTAACTTATCTTTTAGTTACATATCAAAATAATGCAGTACTGAGTTTGAATTATCAGCTTAATAAAGTGAAGTAGATGGTTTAAAAGGTAATGCAAGACATTCAGGAAAATTGAATTGATGTGCTAATGAAGTTTATGTCTACAGAACTGAGATTCATATAACTGTGTGGTAGATTCATTTAAAAGATACTCTTCCACAGAGCACTTCTGTCACTTCTGAGACAAGAATCATGTTATTTAGAGGGAAAAATCTGTTTGAAGAAGATACAATACAACCTAATGTCTTTCAGTGGCCATTTTTCCAATGTAATGTTGTAATGATCTAATTGGATTTCAAATAGGAGAGTTGTGTGTGCTCATAGCCGCTTTGGGAAGGCCACATACAAGGTAATAACAATGGAGAGCTGTCAAATATCCTGAGGGTAGCTGTGGTGAAACAAGCACATAAATAGACCAGCTTAGCTGATTCCAATACAAATGTGTAACTGGAGGTTTCTGATGGACTGTACAATTGTTAGAGCTAATATCCTAAATCACTAATTTCATTCTCACTATCTTACCTGCTGTGCAGTATAGGGAAATACCTTTTACTTATTTTTCTTTTTTTGTCCTCTCCTGTATTGTTTTCTTCTGACTTTTTGGTTCAAGTGTAGTGGTTTATTTCTTCATTGAGGAGTCACATTCTAAGTGTTAGCTGAGTGAATTCAGCAACAGTCCAAAGTAGAAGTCAAAGAAAACAAGTTCCTATCAAGCCAAATGTTGGAAGCTGTGTCAGTGCTAGAGATGTGCTGTATAGGCAGAATTCTTCTTCCAGCTGCTATTGAGGTGAAAACAGAAGCGTGACACAGGTTTATAAGGTGGTGTCAAGGATATTGTGGTAAGCATTTAGATGAATCAGAGCACTTAAAAAATCTCCTTCACATTTTCTTTACATATATATGTATGTATGTATGAATTTTTGAGCTACGTTTGAGTGGTTTTGAACATAGTTCCAAATTTAACAGTAGAGGAAAAAGATAAAGATTTATCTGATTTGGGGTCTGCCTTTATGAGTAGTGCCTTTATGAGTAATGAAAATATTTCAGAAACAGCTTTAAGCTTGGAAAATAAGTACTACCTGTCATCTGGATTGAAAAAGGCAGAGGTTTATGAAAAACAAATAAGTTTGTTACATTAAAGGATCCTAGGTAGATCATTAAATTATTTAAGAATCCTTTATTTTGTCATAACTTGTCTCTAAGCCTATTGATTTGCAACTTCCAGCATTTTCAGTGCAGTTCTTACACTCAGGGAGTTTGTTACTTTTTGAAACAGTTAATGAAACTGCTCTTTGGCACTTTTTAATATATAGATAGCCAAATGGATGATGGCTTAATGCATTCTGTCTTTAAGTAGGCATCCAGATAAAACTATGTTTCATTCTCAGATAAGAGATTCTTTGTTCATAGAACAAGAAGTTATTACTCTGGTCTTTTTTTCCATGGCCATGAAGCTTACTTCACTACAAAAGTAGTTATCCTGCAACTGCTCGAAATTTTTGTGCACAGGCAAGTACTGACTTTTTCATGTCCTTTCAGAGCTCTGCAGAATCTGTTATTAAGTATTTGAAAGGCAATTTTAAGAACGATCAAGGCAGATTTGTTGTTGTTACTGACACAAATACACATTATTGTTGTCTTAAATACGGGCTTGTTACCTGTGCAGTGTTGATCCACACACTGAGGCAAGGTAGTTCTATTTTTTATTCTAGTTTGCTCCAAGTAGGGATCTGGGTGGTAACCCACAAAATGCTGGCTCCCTGGTCATCAACACTTTACGCTATTTATACATTTCAACAAACAAATGCGTCAGCATTCATTGGCTAGCAATTACATAACCGTTGCATTAATTAGTACCCAAACCCTTATTTGTTAGTTATATTCCTCACTTCCCACATTAATTATTCTGTATGTAGTGTTCTTCCTTCCATTTGAGTCCATCTAGAAGTAATCTTTGTGCAACTCACTCAGTGTTAGGGAAATTCTGGGCAGATGAGAACTTTACTTTTTATTGCACTCTAAAAGAAATAAAGTTTGGAAGAAAAGCCGTACTTTATTTTTTTGGTTGCCATTTGTTCTCTTCTTCCATTGTACCCAAAGTGATTTTAAGATTTATGAAGTTAGATTTAAAACTGTTTCATATTTTTAGATGCTTAACCGCAGGAAGAAAACTTCTTGAGTGGTTACTGTTCCTAGGTTAAGGAACTGATTTAAGAGGTCTGAATTCAGTAGCTCAGTCAATATATTTCTGTTTTCTGCAGGTCTGCTCACGAGTTTCAATGGTATATTTCATAAACATGTCAAACATAAGTTATTTTCATTTTGTCGGAGAACAAGAACTACATTTTAACAAAATAATATTTTCTTGGGGCTGTGGCACTCAGTGTACCACTCCAGCCTGATGGTAGTGTTTCAGTGAATAAATATCCATTGTAATCAGTTTAATTGGTGCAATACTGCAGAGTGGTGTTCTGAATTAAACAGTTCTCACTGCTCACTAAAGCAGCAAGAGAAATGTGACAAATGTTATGTGATACATGTGGTTCTGCTAAACAATTAAAACAAACCACAAAAAAAGTGGAAAAAAGAGAAGCAGTGAGAACAAGAAATCATTACTGTAGTTGTCTGTCTTAAATGCTCTGTCTTTAACCATAATTCAACTATTCTCACGTGAACTTGAGTTTCTGGATATTTTATTATTTGTGTACCTATATTGGAAGTCACTACCCTTCTCTTTTGCCATCTCATTGCTGATGAGCTGTGTAGGAGTGTTTGTACAGGTTAGTATAGACCACCTACTTGTAATCCAAATTTATGATCTTCTTTCACTGTGTCATCAATTATTTCCAGTAAAACACAATCTGATTTTAAAAGAACTAGACCTGTGAAGCTTACGAGATTGAATCTGCTGCACTGTGTTTGATGAATAGTCCCATAAATAATATTTCTGTTGTGCTTTATTTTATAGCTTAGTTCAGGCCTGCAGTAGCTAAGATTTGGCTCTTGAATATGCTGGAAAGTATAAGCAAGGAGGTTTAGAGACACTGATTAACTGAGGCAGCAATGGTATATATGTGTAGCAGATGATACTGCTAGTGAATATCATGTGAGATTTTTCTCATAACAGACAGAACTTGGTGAATTTAGAAATAATTGATGCTTTCACTGTTCTGTCTCACATCAGACATTTGTTTCACAAACATGAAGAACGTGTCTTATAATTTCCAATGAGGTTGCTCTTGTCTTTCATAGTGTTTGATATATATTTCATGTGAATTTCAGTCTTCATTAATAATTTCTAAAATCCATCTAAAGAATGATCATAGTTTAAAAGTTTGGCTAAGTTGTGCAGAACAGGTGTCATGCACTTCATGTTAGAAAGGAACACCAAAGCAGTCAGAACTGATATTCTAGTGCTTTGGGTGGGACATTACTTGTGATTTTTTATTTTTAGTGGTTTTGTTCCTACAAACATTGCTCCTAATGTTGAACAATTCAAGTTGGTGTTTCTTGTGATACAGTTACTGTTGGCTGGTGTTTGTAAATCTGTAAATCACTGAGTTTAATAATTTAATCACAGGGGTTTAATAATTGTATGATCATATCTTTAGTTAAGGAACCAAAGCTTGTTCACTTAACAAAGGCATTCTTTTCCCAGATCCAGACCACACTTGAATAGTAACACTACATGCTGTATCATAAATGTTTAAAATGTATGAGACATACTTTGCTTAATGAATTACCCCATATTTTCAGCATTCCAAAACTGAGTAGCAAATTTGAAATTGAGCTAGCAATACTTTGCGTCAATTTTCTAACCACCTGCAACTACAAGGAGTTATATCTGTAGGTGGTACAAGTTCTCAAATCATAAAAAATATTGATGAAAAATATATAATCAGTCATTTTTATGTTACCAATACTTAGCTGATTTCATTTGAGTATTGTGTAGTAGTTTTCCAGTATAATTTTAACATAATGAATGGTAAGGTTTCTTGCATATATCTTTGGATGTATTTTTCTGTAAGTAAAATGTTATACTGTTTGGATAGGGGTAGTGGTTTATTTAGTTGTTGAGTGTTTAGTTTGTTTGTTTGTTGGTCAGTTTGTTAGGGGGTTTTTTACCTTTTTATAACATTTAATTCTTCATGTGCGTTTCTGACCCCCTTTTGAGAGCCCTGGAGGTCTTCTCTTATTCTCTTATGCCCTTGAGCTCAAATACCAGGAGTTACTGTGTTTCTGATTAGTAATGATTAATCCAAACAAAATTTATATAAAAAGGATTCTTTCAATAATTGCCTCATTTTTAAAAAATAATTTTCAGACATTTTTAAAAAAAATCCACCCTTCTTTACCACTGTCTGTCAGATTTTTGTGATGCCAGAGCTAAATACAAATTTTTGTATATAGCTTCATTACAGTTTTATAGGACGAATTTCAAAATTCCTTGCATTTCTAAGCACAGGTCAAAACTACAGTTATTTCTTTGCTGAGCTACCTTGATGCAGATTGAAATCAATCTATCTTTCTTTTCCTTCCTTTCATCTTTCCATCCTCCCTCACTTTTTCCTAATAGTTTTCAGGTATTTCTTTGTCATATTGTTTATAGTCTGATTCTAGTCTAGATCTAGACAGCACTTACTGAAGTGTCATTGGAGCAAGAAATAAGTATTGCATGTTAAATTCACAGACTGGTGGAGCATGAGAAGCTGGGGAAAATGGCAACATTCTCAGATTTCACTGAACAGCACTTTCCTGTATTTTCTTATGTTTTATTCAATATGTTTAAAAATGTGGAGGCTGCAATGTATGTATATAATGAAGCTAAATTGATCCTAAAGTCATCAAAGCTCATGAGGATGTACTGTGATTCAAAGAAAACAAGTCCTAATGAAGATGAGGTTCACTTTGGAAAGAGTCTGGCTTCATGTCACACCAGCCTGGAAGGGGTGCAGAGCCAGCTCGTGTCTGTTCTCTGAATCTCCCTGTCTAGTTGGTTCTAGAACTAGACTTTCTGAAGAACAATGCTTTCTTCTGTATTTAAAAACTACTTTTTTTCTATACAATTGAATTTATTAGAGTCCCATTTTATGTATTCAGTAGAGATGGCATAAAGATAAGTGAGGGTGATATTTAAGTTGTGCTTGGCTCCAAAGTCAAATCAGGAATATGGTTTAAATATAGATTTAATGGCATCCAAATCTTAATATCTTCTCATATTTTATTTTGTTCTTATAAAGGAAGTCCATTATGAGATTAGGTGTAATTGCAGATTTCTGTTCATATCCAGATGGGTTCTGGGAAACTGAGTTTTGGGTTGGGGTCTGACCTGGAGTAAAACCAGGTGAACCAAGTTCAGATTTGAGAACTTCATTGGTGCTAGTGATGCATACAGTGTGGAGATGGAGAGTAAAGCAAGTTTATCTGAAGTTGTTTTTTTTCTGTTTTAAAGAAATAAAACTTGGAAACCATTAAAAAAGAACAAGGCATTTGTAAACTTATTATTCTTACAGATTATTATGTATGGAATACAAAACATATTATCACATTGTGCAAGTGTTAGTTATGTTCCAAAGCACATCAGTGTTAATTTGGTTATATTCTTGGGGAAACACTGGTTGGTTGGTTGACACACTGCTTACATGTGGCACACAATTACATGTCCCGTTTAAGTGCTGTATACCAATATTTTTAGTCAGTTGAACGCCACAGCATAAAATACTTGCATACATATTCTGGCACATTACAAAGAGAAATGTGTTGTGTTTTCAAACTGCTTCACTGTCGGTTGTATTTCCAAGGTGAAAATGTTTGTTACTGTCCAAGCTTTGTAGGTGTTAGATGTACTTTTCCTACTAGAGTTCAATGATTTTGTCTTGTGTAAGTGTTTTATTTGATTTGTCACTGCTGTTTTCAATATTTGCAGCAGGGATTTCCTTTGGTATAAAATAGACTTTATTAGACTTTCCTGTCTAAGTGCAGGAAAACTTGTCTTCTGTCGAAAGACAGATACGCTTTTCATGTTTGTTCTGGCTTAGTTCTTTATAATATGTATTTATTTATGTCCACTGTTCTCCCACATGATTTAATGCTGGCAATAGATTTTTCTTTGTTGTTTTTTTCTATCTTCCTGCCACGGGTCTGTTGATTCAGCTGTATGAGTCTGAAGGATTACTCGTTATAGGGAGTTGTCAATAAATGGAGTTTAGATGGTGTTGAATAACACTGTTTCCCTTTCCACTAAAAAACAAGCACAATGTCTTCTGATGCCCTTGTGTGTTGAGCTGTGCCTCATGCATCTTTGTGGTGGTGACTGGAATGTGAATGTTAGTGTTTCTAAGCAGTTAGAGGAGGTATAAAAAGTATGTAGTAATTCTGCCACTGGTGTCTCATACCAAATGCTCCACAAAGGAAAATGAAATGCCATTTTCATAAGAGTGCATTTTGTACACATTAGATTTAGTTGTTTGGGTTTGTTGTTGCTATTCTAGGTTTCTTTGATAGTAACTGAAAAGTGGATATCAGTGCAAAATACCTGTTAATTTCCATTCCCTCCCCTTTTTAGTCTTCTGTCTCAATATTCTCAAGGGATTGGAATTTGTGCTTAATATATTTTAGAGTTTGTTCGTATCTTACTGCTGTTGTTATAATGAAGGATTAAAATGACTCCTAGAGTATTCATATTTTCGTGCTTTGACACATATGTCCTAAGCACTGTTGTGATGATGTAGGCAGCTGAGCTTTGGTGTTTGTGGTCCTCCAGGGTATCCAGAGCAGAATCAGTGGTGTGGTCTGCAGCAGCTGTTATCTGAACTATATGTGTCAGCTTTACAAATGTAAAGAGCAGAAGTAAAACCTAATTTAGTTGTTCAGATATGTACAGATATGTTCAGTCACATCCGAGTACAAATATCGTAATTTCATATCAAGGAGAAGAACTGCGCTGGGAAAAATGGGGGATGAAGGAGATTTGTTGCCATGTAGGTGCCTAATGAATCAAGCCAGGTAGTCCATTCAAATTTTGGTAGTTTAAAATTCTACCAGGATCCAGTGTTTTCCTATAGTCAAAACAATTTTCTTGTTAGTGGGGAAAAAACCCCACCAACCAGATTTTTCTGATGTTCCTGTTGTGAGGATTTTAGGGTCATGTGTAGCTTGACTCTTTGTGGCTAGAGAGGTCTGTGACATGTGGATGAAACTCTTAGAGCACTTAAATATTATCAGTATCCATTATTCTCAAAAAGGGCCAGAAAATAAAAGTAAGGGGCCAAATTTTCATGTTATATTCCTGTTTACCTGCTAGGGAAGTTCATTTAAACCCCACAAATTGATCAAGGTTTTTTCTTTAAAGAATGATTCAGGGGGTTTTTTTGTGTCTTCCAGTCTTAGCAGTTGAGTCTTAAGTCCATCGACAGTGGAGCTAGTCTAGGCATTGGACTGTGATTCTTTTTCTCTGCAATCACACAAAGATTCATAGATGACTTTGTGTCATATGAACCTGCTTTGTTGCTGACAGGAATTTGAACAACTTCCAATTGCTCTGAGCAATCAATCAGGAAGTTTGCTCTAATGATACAATTTTATAACACAAAAAATCTAAGTAAATTAGGTTTTAAAGCTAATTATGAAGCAGTTTCTTGTGTTCTATTAATCTTGTTACTTTGTTTATTCTCTAAGCTCTTTAATGCAAGGAAGCGTAACTGAAGGATGTCAAAGTACATCTCCATTAGTAACACTCTGGTGGTTTGCCTGGTGCATTTTGTCCAAGCAGCACAACTCAATCAATACCTTCCTTGCCTGGGAGAGACAAGGGAGTCTCTGTGGCAAGCCAGCCTCCATGTACACTTCAAAATATTCCAAAATTATTCCTGTGTTTAATTGAATTCTCTGCTTCTGAGGCTGAAGGGGACAAAATCAGATACCATTGTCGAATTTTGGACATTACCTGTGTGTTTAGGGTTCGAACTCTGGTTGTGAGTTCATTTAAAAAAAGTCAGCTGGTTCACATGGGCAGGTCTGGGCAAACGCCTCCTGTTTGCTTGACTGTCAACCAAGATTCCTGTGATGCTCTTTGCAGGGGCTTGGCACAGCTACAGAATAAGGGCTAAGTTCTGCTTTACTCTTAAAATACAGGTTCATCTTCTTTATGAATGATAAATATTTTCTCTTCTTCTGCAACTTTATTTTTTCTACATAGAATGACTTTCAGGATATTTGCTACTGTGATAATTGGTTGATCTGTGAGTTAATATTAATTAGGCTATAGCATATAATTCTTTTTTCCGAGTTATCATTATTGAAATAATTTCTAAATGAAATTTGGAGATTGAGCATTAGCACGGTAAATAGCTATAATGGTTGTTTTATTGTTTAAAAAGAAAATCTCAGAAAAGATACTGTGTATCTTCTCAACTTGATCTGATGAAGAACACAAGCCAAAATTATGCTGTTAGTGAATGGCCATTAAGTTAGAAATATAATTATACCATATAAATGAAAGACAGACCAAGGCTATTGCTTAAGAGTCATTCATACATTCTGATAGTTGTTAATTAAAATGAGTTAAATTCATACAAAGCTTTTTGCAAGTGTGGGTAACCCATCTTGTGAAGTAATTCATATTTGGTTTAGGTAGTTTTCTGGTTGCTTGTTCAGCATTTATTGAGAGGTGTACAATAGTCCTTTTGAGATTTTTCAAAATTTATAGTAAGAACTGTTTGATCTCTTCAGAAAATGCAGAATCAGACTGAATCAAGGTTAGTGGTTGTTTATGGAAGTTGAAGCCTCCAGGGTAATGCAGCAGGTGAATAGGTCACAATGTTTGAGAGCAGCTCTATTTGATTTGCAATTGGAGTGTAGAAATGTAAGTTATACTACCAAGAGTGAAACCCAGATTAGCTCTGTTTCATAATATTTGAATGAGGGTTTTTTTTCATTATTAATAAAAGATACACCAACAGAGATTGATATCCTGTACGTCCAGTGTTAGAATTAGAAACAGTCTTAATAAAATGGAATTAATTTTTTGCTTTTGAAGAACAGCCTGACTCCTTTTTTGGATTTGTCCTGGCTGTATAAAATCTTTCACAGTGCTGAAAATTTGTTGGTAAAAGGATGTTCATTATTACTGTTGTTCTTGTTCTTGTTCTTGTTGTTATTATTATTGTTATTGTTGTTGTTATTATTATTATTATTATTATTATTATTATTATTATTATTATTATTATTATTTAAAACTGTGAGCACGTATTTGCCCTAACCATTTCTGAAACAGAAGGTCCCTAATTTGGCTTTTCTTGGCAAATTAATCTAGAAACATTTTTACAGATTGCACGTCTCTTTAAAGATTTTTTTTTTTTCTTTCTTAAATTGCGCTGGAGCCAGCATCTTGGCTAGATGCACTCCTGCTATGAAATTGATATTCTTTTTTATTCCTTTTTCTTTTTTTTAAACAGTTACTCAGTTCTTACGGGTCTGCACGTTATAGTCTAACCCAATCAACTATATGTAAGTGCACAGAAGTTGGTCATGTTTAACTTGTGCTGTTTACCTTTTTTTGTTTCCCTATAGGTATATTCGAATTGTTGGGACCCACAACACAGTGAACAAAGTTTTCCATATTGTGGCATTTGAATGCATGTTCACGAACAAATCCTTTACTCTTGAGAAAGGCCTGATAGGTAAGAGATAAAACCATTTTCCTTTTTTTCTGAACTGTTGTAAACACATTTCTTTTAAAGCTGGCCATTACCGCACTCTACTTATGTTTCCATCCAGAAGTTTCTAAATTGAGTTAAACAGTGTTGTAAGCATAGAATTAGTTGGCTATTCCTTAAAACTTCTATGAAATTCCAGTACTGTGGATTAATTAATGATGCTGCAGGAATGCTGAAATTCAAATCAACCACTGCTGACAAAGCCACTTGTAGCTGAGGCAGTCAGTGCTGGCTATGTGATTTTTCTTTGCATGTCACAGTATGGTTGCTCATGCCTCCCAGTAGGTTAGCCTGAATTCTTTTACAAGAATGGACTAAGCACAGCTATTTATTGTAGTGATGATGGATTTGGACATTTAGGGCCTCTTATACAGCCTGGTTACAGCTGCTGGAAGTAAACTCTCATGTGTTGATTTCCCCCCAAAGAGTCATAGACATGCTTAGCCATGGCAGAACATTTTATTGGCTATGCTGCTATTATTCTCAGAACACCACACTGATGGAGCTCTCTTAGCTCTGGGCAGCTTATATAATACTGGTTTAAGTAGCTTTATGTTATGTTACATAAGGTAGAAATCCCCTACAGACCAACAGTACTGAATGATAAAATGTGTTACAGAAAGACTTAATGTCCATTTTTTTTAATGGTTCAAATGGGGTGGTTTCTGTGCTTTCTTCCATATAAACTCACAAAAGTCAGATCTTGAAGTTCATTGGAGAGAGAGTATGTAGTAGTTGTCTAGGTGGGATTTCCCACAGTTTATTACTTATGGCATAAAATCAAGAATTTCAGAAAAATTCCCAAAGTTCATGCTGGTTTTAAACATACATTTGAATTTTAGATATGTACCCATGACAGATGGAAGGGAAAACAAAATAGGATGAGATTTTCAAAACAGGACGAGAAGGAAGATTTCTAGTAAGACATACTCACTTTAAATTTTTTCCTGAGAAAACTATAATATTTAGCCGTGAAAACCAAGACCCAATTCCTTCAGCCTGTTCCCTGTGCATTATACAAAGGCAAGTCAAAAGCCTTCCTTTGTTTTAGGCAGTGTGCAAGTAGCATTGCAATTGCTATTGACTACGAAACAGAATAAGCAGTAAGGAAGAACTGTGTTAAAAGAAAACCTCTTCATTCAGTAAGCTGGTTAGCAGAGAAACAAAGTATCTCAGCTTTGATAAAAACTTTGAGCTAAATTTCATGGTTAGCATTGCCAGCTATGAATTTTTAAAAACTTCATACAAAATCAGTTAGTGTGTACAAATATTTGTATGTATTTGATTTCAGATGATCAAACTTACTTAGTAAATGCTGAATTTGGGACTTAAATTATTTTTTCTTTTTCGTTTTAATACAAAGATTGTTAGATCATAAGTAGGCAAGGCAGTGAATTTGTGCATGTTTGTCTAAGTGAACTTAGACTGTAAGTGACTCATCTTTCATAGACTCAATTATTTTTTCTGGTTGAGTGATCATTCTGGTGAGACAAACTTTTTGATGAATTTAAACATTTCTTAAGTTTCAAAGGTAATCTAGGGGATGGAGACTAAAAACTATATAAAATGGCTTTATTAAAAATTCTCTGTTTGTGAGAATGTTTTTATAGAATCTTACAGGTGATTAGGGTTTGGGTAGCATAATAGTGAGGGTTTCTGGTATTAATGATGATTGTTAAACAAGGGCAGCTTTGCTGTTCTTCAGTGTGGGTCAGTCAAGCTGTTTTATGTCTAACTCATTTGAAGTGATCAACAGCAGGGAAAGAGAGGCCTGTAGGTCTCCACAGTTTTTTGTATTTAAGGGATGTTAGTCAATACAATTGAAAGAAAATGAAAAGTAAGAATTTGGGGAGTAGTTAATTGAAAGTGCAGTGTGGATAGTCTTCCAACTGTCGATGAAGCACCAGCAGTTGTATACATGACCCTGCGGAGTTTATGGTAAGAAAGATACAAATGGAAAGATTTGGGGACTACTTGAGGCCGGTCCAGTTGTGAAATGGGGCAGGAGCCCCTATGACTGTTCCATCAGAATTTTTGGCTGTCAGTATTGCCTATTCAAAAATATTCTCAGCAACTTTGATCCAGCAAAGAGATATTATATCTAATGCTTTTTTTCAGTGTGATGATTACCATAAGGTGCCATATTATTTGGCTCCTGTGATCAAGCAGACTGTCAGTCCAAGGTCCACTTGTGTCAAAACTCAGGATGAGTACCAGTGGGTTGGCACAGATTTATTTTATTGCTGTGGTGAGGATTTGTAATGTTTGTTTCTGTTTCTGAAGTGACAAGATAGGATAAAGTGAATTGAAAGCAGTTAGGAAAAATCGGCAAAATATATCAAAGTGCAGTAATCATAGTAGGTTGCTTTTAAGCTTGACTGAGTAGAGAAACTTTCATCTTAAACCCTTGAAAAGCAGTTCATTGGGTTCATTGCTTATCCCATAAGATATTAAATATAATATTAAATTAGATTAGAGCAAACACAGCTGCTGTTTCTATACCCTGTTTTATTAAAAAAATGAAGTATTGGTCAGCCCTTGAAGGCCATAAGGTCTTTCAAAAAGACTTTGTGACCCCTACTTCCACCAAAACAACACTGAAGATAATACGTGAAGACTTGTCATTTGAAAACTCATTCCAAAGAAAAGAGGACTCTGAGGTATTTGGTTAGAGATGTTATGTAGAGACATGAGTAATTATTTATTTAGTTTTTGTGAAAGATACTCAACTTGATCCGAGAGCTGTATATGCAAAGAGCGTAATTTTTCAGATATATTACTACTGATACATAGTATCTGTGCAGTGGCTGTCTCTGTACAGTGAAGATTAGAAGGCTGGTAAACAAATAATAAAAATGAAGTGCTGTTTCATGATAACAACAATTTTATGTTGTTGTGTTTTAGTGTACAAGGCTTTACTGAAGAATTCCTGACTTGACATATTACGACTAAAAGTTAATGCGGAAGATGATTTATACAGTTTCTTTGTACAGTACTGGATGTAGTACTGACATGACCCAATGGTAGCTGAGTAGCAGCTTGAAGCAAAAGTAGCAGAAAATGCTCTTTATAGCACTGTCTGATGTTTAAGTGTTGTTTTACAGTTTGTTGTCTTGTGACATGAGGTGACAGAAAGGAATGTAGTCATATGAAATTATTTCCCTAATGCAGATGTTAGGGTTGAGATATATTTTTCTTTTTGGCATAGTATTATCTCTAAATGTGTAAGCTAACAGTTTTCCATATTAAATTCATGATATTAACATAACTCATTTAACAAGGATGCAAATATTGTTTAATCTCACAATCATAGTGCTTGTTTATAATGAACTTCTGCTTATGAAATTTTGAATGGTCTTTAGTCTTTAATATTTGATCTAGAACCCAAAACAAAAGGATATTTTAACAAGTAAGAGACATACTCCTTTGGAAGCAGTACGTGGTGTGATGCAATATATTGTAAAACGTTCTAATCTGCCCAGTGGCAAGAAATTACCACAGCAGTTAAAGGACTGCTTCTTGTGCAAGGCCTCTTTAGGTTTCTGAGAGTTTTTTTCCCACCTTAATAGAGGAAAAAATTCCTCTTTTCTGCCTCAAATGGAAAAAAATTTATAACCTTAGCCCTTTAATCACTACTCAGTGCTGAGGGACAGTCAAGGATTATGTGGGCTTGACCAGCCTTCTCTCTGATCTTGAGCCTGGTGAAGGTCATTGGGAATGCAGTGTGGATGGTTTTTACATGAAGCAGTGTTGGTCTGTAGTCTGTCTCAGTCTATCAGACTGTCTTCTAACTTGTATATTGCACATGAAAGAGAGAACAGTGAATAATGACTGAAGAGTAGAAGATGGATGTAAAACACTGGAATGTCCTTGGTCATCCTCTGAGGAATGCTGTTCACTACTTAGGAATCATCGTGAACCTTCCTTTGTGTGCTGTTCAATGCCTTAGGAGAACTTGTCGTAAAAGGGATAAAATGATACAAATAAATATTCACTTGTCTTTTACTCTGGCAGTTATTTAGAAAAAGAACGTACAAAACTGAATGTGTAACAGGGAGAAACCAGTCATCAGTTTCCTAGTGTGTGGTTCAGCTTTGTAAAAGATTGCTTTGTCCCTCCCCAAGGAAGCAGTGAGAGATGCTGGTTTTTGTCTAGTTTAATGTTGACTCCACACAAAGCTATCATATTTTGTTTTTTCCCTTTTAAAAAGGTTCACATTTTTCCGAAACAATGCAGGCTTACCCAACAGTGTAAGTCAGCTCTGCTGCAGACATAGCTTTAGGAAATTATGAAAAATTGAAGACAATCTAAATACTACAGGGATTTTTTTTTTCCCCTTTATGCAAGAAAGGACAGCCACATGGTCAGTTTTGAGGGAGATCTGTTCATATGGTTCCCTTTCTTTTTCTTTTTTTTTTTAATCCTTTTCTTTTTCCAGTGCCACAAGGAGGGATGCACACTTCCTAAACAACTGATACTTCTGAAAGCCTTCTGCAGACATAATGTTTAATGAAAGAGCCCTGTAGCAGGCAATTAGTTGGCAATGAAAATAGGGCCAGTTCTAGTGACTTGAATGGTTTTGTTCTAATTTATTGGATAAAGAATCATGAGCTGTAGCAAGTATCAAGTGAAAAATCAGCCTTCTCTGATGTTTTTCTAATATGATTTCTGACAGTTGGACAAAATCACATGTTAGTGGGGTTTTCTTTTCCAGCTAAATGTGGCTTGCAGAAAGCTGTTCACTGAAACAGGTGAAAATACTGTTCATATTTGTTTAAAGTTGATATTTTTTGAGCTCTTGATTTCTTTGAATAATTTGATTGAATATTTGAATTAAGTGTATTAATTTCATCAGCAAGTTTGAACTCAAAAAAGTAAGAAAGAGTATGTGGAATGAAAAAAAGGACGTGGCTACACTTTTAAATCACTGAAAAGTCTGTATATTTCATATTTTTTCTACCATGTAGCAAATAAACAAGGGCTAATTCATATATTGAATGAAGGTTAGACTTAACAAATCTTTTGGCATGTGGAAAATGAGAGCAAAATGCCTGATACCCTTTTAGTTCTTTAATTCAATATGATCAAAATCAGAAATAATCCTTGCATCCTTAATTCTCTTTTTTTAGTCTCAGCTTTCTATTTTCCAACCAGCCAGGAAGAAAACTTCTGTCAGTTTAGTAGATGTTCAAGTAGAGAAGGAATGCAATTTTATAGTTAAAAACTGAGTGATTGGAAGCTGAACATTTAACAGATGTAATCATGAGAGGAAAAATACTCCTTCATACTAACTAAAAGAAAAATTCGTTTCTTCTAACGTAATTTCATGTTTATAGTTCCTTCACAATGATAGTTTTGTAAGTGTCTTAAGAGAATTCACTAAAATTAAGTTTTGTTGCAATGATGACACATAAGCAGAGAACTTCTATTGCCTAGAGTGCAGTATAAATATATTCAACAGTCCATAATGCTTTAAATTGCTGCTTTCCTAAAATAGGACTATGTAGTAGATCTGCTGTCTCCCTGTATGTTTATTTTCATAACTTATTTAAGGTTTATTAATGGCTGGTTTTGTGAACCAGTACAAACACCCACTTTGATCTGTTCCTTCCTGTGTTGCAAAAAGTTATTTGAGGATTTTCTTTCATTTCCCCACCCACCCACACTGTAGTGAAGTCACAGTGGATGGGCAGAAAGCAAAAGCTGACCTGTCCAGAATGGGAGATGAAAGGAAGTAGTCTACACTCAGATACGGAATCCACTTGGCAGCAGCAGTATTAACTTTTTTTCAGAGTGCTTCAGGGGGGGAAAAAAATTCTTATGAAAAATCAAGTGTGCTAAAAAGACAAACTAAGAGAAATAAGCTTAAGGAGTGATAAATAAATATGACTGAGGCTACAACACACTTTGTACATTTTTATCTTGGAAGATCTCTAAGGACAGTTGAATAACATATCTGTCTTACCTTTAAATATAATCAGTATAGATGACCCTTAGGCCATGTCTTGAAAATTGCAATTCTCTATAAAAGTACTATTGCTAGAATTAAATATACTGCCAGTTTTTCATCGCTCCACACTGCAGCATAAGACAAGGAGACAAGAAAGTAAGTTTTAATAGATGTTTGATGCTGCTGTCCTGTAACCTCAATCGTCTTCTCCTTTTATTTGCTTACAGAATGTGTTTGCTTTGCTAACACATGTCTCTTCTGTTCCATAAAAGCAAATCAGACTTTTCAGCCCAAAACTGTTGTATGAACAGAAGGGGGAAAAAAATTGTATTTGTAATCTTCTCTTTTCTTTCCTCTGACAATATTGGTTACTGTAAGAGCTGGATATCCGGTGGATTTAAAAAAAAAAACAAAAACAAAAAAACCCCAAACTGTTTGTATTTGTAAATAAGTGACGTAAATTGAAGCAGAAATTCTAATGGGAAAAAGGAAGACAACCAAAAGACTTGAAAATACAGCACAGGACAGAGTCCCCACCAGATGGTACTTTTAATACATTTATCAAGCGTATATAAAAGCTGGTAATGAACTTTCAAAATAGGGAGTGGCAGACCCCCTAGAGAAAAGGAATAGGATGGCACATCCTGCGCACTCCAATTAGTCAGAGTCACTTTCTAATTAGCTGTTGTAGGGAAGACCACAGAATTATGTTAAAAACACACCAAGACAGTTTCTGTACAGTTTTTAAGGAGTTTGACTAATCAGGTTAACATCTTCTTAGGAGGATCATGGATTAGTGCTGAAATCTAAACGTGAGAAGGAGCAGGATGATGCTCAGAGGGCACGCAGGCAAAACATTGCATGAATGGAGCTGCACTACATTCAATTAATCACTTAGAGTGTGTCTGGTCTCGAGTATGCCATGGAGCCTCAACATGAGCAATGGTTTTGACTCTTATCTTTTACTCATTTTCTTTTTACCAAGATTGCAATAGCTTCCTCTTCCTGTAATAAAAAAACAGCTCTATGTAGAAGATGCTTTAAAGCCTATATAAAATGAATATACAAGTAAGTTCCCTTACTGCCAGGGAGGAGTGGAAGATAAGGAAGTCAAGGCAAATTTTAATTCAATGCCAGTACTCTTAGTTCGCATTGTTAGCCTTTCTTTTATTCAGCTTGTTCCCAGTGAAGTACTTCTAATGTCTAACACCTGCTCCCCATAAGAATCCGGGAATTGTTGAGTGCCTCTTTTCAGTAATAGGGGAATCAGGAGATTTCTAGAATAGTAAAGTGGTGGTTTTAGTAATTTTTTATGAGCAGACAGAGATGATAGTACATTTGATAACGCAGTAGCTTTTCCAGAACTGGTTGCTTTTCCACTGCCTTGGATTACTACTTGGCAATGATCTTGACATTTTTTCCCATGTGTTTTTTAAGGTTTTTTGGTTGGTTAGCAGCTTTCTTAAGATTATGCTTCTGACACCAGTAGCACAGTGAAATCACAGAATCCTAGCTCTTCATGGAAAATTATCTCCTTTTTTGCATGCTGAAGACTCATACAGTTAGCTCTGAAATTTCTTGTAGTTATGTTTTAGCCATTTTCAGATGTTGTAGTAGAGGGAGGTTTCATCATGGAAACAGGAAGAAATTATTTCAAAATTTCTTAGGTTTTGCTGGACAAGGTATTTTTTCCCGATGGTGTTAAAAGAGTGCTTTCATATCTGTTAATTTACCAAGCTATTCTGGAATCAGTGCTATAAAAACTATCTGTACCACTTGTTCATCACTTGTTCATTGTTCATGTTAAGAGAGTTAAACTTCCTTCTGTTGATCATATTTTCTTTCTTTTTTTTTTTTTCCCGTTCTTCTCCAGAAATAAAGACCATTGTCATCTGAACTGTTTTCTGACTGTATGTCTGTCATCTTTGTGTTTCTAATTCACAGTTCCCACTGAAAATGTTGCAACAATTGCAGACTGTGCCAGTGTGATTGAGGGTGTAAGTCGCAGTCGCAATGCCTTATTGAATGGAGACACAAAAAACTATGATTGGGATTCTGGATACACATGCCACCAGCTTGGGAGCGGAGCTATTGTAGTGCAGCTGGCACAGCCCTACATGATTGGATCAATACGGTAGGAGGATTTATTTTTCTCTAAATTAGGGGCCACAGTGGAATTTTTGCTGAGCGGTTATTTTCTTTAGAATATATGACATTTGGAAATGACATTAATTAGGGGGCTAGTTTAGTAGTTGTCATTTGGCTTCTTACTTGAGTATAATGGCATGTTAAAAATTAAATGTGTGAATTATATGTCGAGATACAGAGTGCAATTGCAGAAAATAATACTTTTCAGAGGCATAATAGTAGTAACAATCAAATTATAAGATTAAAGTTATATACTTATTTTAAAATAGAATTTAATTGCAGTCTCACTTATGGTTAAGTAGATGCAGTTACTCCTATCCACTTCATTCTGAAAACAATTTTCTTGAAGAAAATCATCATGTCAAGTCAGCCAGGCTTCCTGTTCGCTGTACAGTTAGTGCTAGCTCTTACTTAAACATGGAGGGTGTAATAAAGGTACAGCAACCTGAATATTGATTTACAAGGCTGGATTAATGAATGTGTTTAGATTTGGATTGAAGTTCATTGGGCTGTTTCTACTGTAAATGTGTGTATACATATGAAGATCCAAATTTTGCCTGAGGTAGAGACTTAGGAAATCAGAGAGTGGGATTTTTCACAGGTGAAAAGAAAAATATTCTTGCCAACTTCAGGTTCTCTGACCATAAATGTCTGGGTGGTTTGTTTCATAAAATCAGGCATACAAAACCTTGTCTTAATGGCATTGTGGTCTTTGTAAATTTAGACTGTGTAGTCAGGGACTTAATTTGTATGCTCTGTGACAGTGAAATAAAGATTTCTGAAGTTCAGAGTCCCAGTGATCAAAGGCTGAAATCCCAGGTGAGTACTGGCTTGCAACAGAGACCATGTACATAGATATGTATTTCTAGGAGCTCAGTGCCTCCCTGTTAAGAGCTGCCAAGTGAGACTTGAAAGCTCTTTCATAACTGCCAATTTCTGTTTTGTGGGATTTGATTTTGGCCTATGGCATTGTTATGATAGTTGTAAAACTTTGAAGATAAAGTTTGACATCAGATATCCAGGCAAATCCCTAACCTAACAAAAGCAGTGTTTTGTGTGTATGCAGGCTGTAGATGTTATGCATAATGCAAGTCCAGCATTGTTCTCACTGTGTGAAACAAGTTTAGTAAGTGTGGTTGGCAACTTTCCACACTCATTTGAGTTTGGTGTTGTTAATATTCTATTAAATATTGCATCTCAAATAGAAAACCAAGCACTACTATAATTTCTTTAAACAGGTAAATGAAAATGTAATTCTATCATTTTCATGACACTTTAAACTTAAGTAGCAGTTAAGGCTTTGGCCATATAAAAGATTAGGAGAAGAATATACTAACTCAAATGCATAGTTTCTCAGTTTCTCTGTCTTCCTGTCTTACTGTTTTCTGTTATCCTTCAATTGATGAATCATACCATCTTTTCTAGTTAGTGAAAAAACCTGTCTTTCCTATAATAAACACTATGCTACTGTTTCTTGTTGTGGAGAAGATTTTTAATAAGTCTCTTTATTAAATGGGGTGTTAGGTGAATTAAACTTTTGGTTGCCAAGAAATGATAACTGTGTAATCAGCAAGTGTGTAGAGCAAATTAAAAAAAATAACCCAAACATTACATAATTCAAAACTAATAGGCATTTAGTGATTTATGTGGTATTGAATTGTACAGCTACAGGTTCAGAATCTCATCTTTCTTTGTCAGTTTCCCTGCATGTATAGTACAAACAAGATTAATAGCTTACTTTACAAAAATAACAATAATAAACATCATAGTCTGGATATCTCCTGACAGAGGAGACAACCTGCATTGCCTAGAGACAGAAACACCAGCAGCATGTCATTTTTCCCTTTTTGTGTACTGCCTAGAAGAACAAGAGTTTTGAGTTGCAGCCATGTCTATTGCAGGTCATAGGCAGCCAAGAGAAGCTGCCCCTTGGAGTGGGGAAGTGAAGTTTCCTTCTGTGGCACCTATAGCTTTGGCAAAGGTCTGGAACACGTTCTGTATTACGCAGTGCTAAAGATGGCCTCTTTATTCAGCATCAGGAAATCTATGTTTGGTACAGAAATCAAATCATATATAAATATAGATGACAGTAAAAAGTCTTAGTATTTAATCTGAATGGAAGCGAGAGAATTTTTTTTGTTAACAGAATGTCTGCCACAACTGATGGAACTGTATCCACTGCCTGTTTTCCTGCTGTTTGCTTGTTTGAAAACTCCCTTGATCTTATGCTCCCACCTAATAGAAAAAAAATCTAGGAGCATTTGCTTTAGGCTGACAGTACACCATGACTACAAAATGACATGAATTCCACTACCCTCAGAAACTGACTCATTATACCCATGGGTTTGGATTTTAAGTGAATAATTAGTAATTTAAGTATGTATCTTTTTCGTTCAGAAACACGAATGTGCCATTGAATATATTTATTTCAGAGAGGGTAAATATATAAACCTTTGAAAAAAGGTAGTAGCTGCTTTTAGTCTATAGAAATGGGAATATCACTGGAGAGAGCCTCCAAGACATAATATGTTACCATGGCAACTAAATTCTGAGCATGAAAAAACCAGAACTATTGGTGTTCAAATATGCCTTAGAAGTGCAGAGAGTTGAATGTTTCAGGAATATATATTGTATGCATGCTTTCTGCCAAAGTCATTCCAATGTCTAACAGTCTCAGCACCTATCAGGTTGGAAGGGATAGGAGGAAGAGGACATCTAGCATCAGGTTGTTTCTCAAAGGAAGGTCAGTTATGAAAAAAGACCATCCCAATCAAGGCTTTATGCACTCAGGTCTTGAAAATTTTGAAGGTAGGAAATTCCACAACTTCTGTGGGTAGCCTGTGCTAATCTGTTGTCAGATATTGACAAGTGCTGTTAGGTTCTTCCCCAACCCCAAGCCTCCTTAGGCTAAACAAGCCAACTTCCCCAGACTCTTGCACAGGGTGTGCGCTTCAACCTCATGAACATTTTGATGGTCCTCTGCTGGAATTGCTGAGATGTATCAATGTTCTATTTGGATCAAAAAAGGGATTCAGTATCCCAGGCATGATCTAACAAGTGTCAAGTAGAGAACAATAATCTCTTTCTGTTGTTTTGCTAGCTCAGTTCCTGTTACTCCAGCTCCATATGTTTCTAGCCTTCATTGCCAAGAAGGCACCCAGGCAACTAATGACATCTGTTCAATTTGGCTCAGGAATTCCATGGGAGACCATATTGAAACTTTGTTAATATTGAATACTTCTTCATGTATTTGTATATAAATTTGAAGCTCTTGACTTCCACATCAAAATTTACTCAGAAGTTCTGAAAGCGGTTTAATGACAATCAGTGCTCAATACTATTTTCTAATAGAGAAGACATGGAAAACATGGAGATTTCAACCCATCCCTTTCAGTCCAAATTCTTCTATGATCCGATGGGGTTTTTTAAACAATTATTACTAAATATGGTCTTCTAGATTATGAAATCTTAAAAAATATTTAAGAGTTTTATTCTTTTATTAGTTCTCAGAACAGTTTACAAGGTACTTTGAACAGTTAACGGAGTAGATGTTAGTTTAGGTATTTTTCCACATAGTTGCCTGTCTGGACACAAAATATCTTTCTCCTTTTAGTCCATGAAAAGGCCCACATCAGTGACAGAAAAACTATAGTATGTAATTAGGAACAGAGAGAAAGCAACTGGTGTGTGTAACATAGTAAACATAATTTAATTTTTAAATAGCTAAAACGTGCTGCCATATCACAATAACTTTCTAATTCTAACTGTCTATTTCTAACTGTCTAATTCTCCCTGCATTTATCTGGAATAGAAATATAATCCTATTATGCTACAGTCTTGGCTGATTTTTCCTAGAAATTTAAAAAAAATATATTTGTTAGAGTGTACATGGTAGCGATGGAATTCTATGCTATAGTGATTTTCATGCTAGAATAAATAGAAATACAGAATATTGTCTTTAGAAAAGTACGTTAACTACTTATCCAACTTTAATCTTTTTGAAGACTTGAATGCTAGTATGAAATGGATAGTTTTCCATATTCAGAGTAATCCTTAAATTAACAAACAGCATCAGTGAACTTGAATGTGTTTTCTGTTTGCTTATATCATCATCATATACATCTCTTACGTTTTCTGATTTTCCATACCACTTCCACTTATGAAGCTTTTCTTTCTTTGCTGCTCATACTCTGTGCTTGCCTGACTTGAGAGTAAAATCATGACTCAGAATGAATGATCATAGGAACACTTAGAAAATATGCAGAAATTTTGCCTCCTTTGTAGGATCTTTGTAGGAAGAAAGACTGGTTTCTTGCAGGGTGACTACTGAAACATAAATACCTGCAGAAAATTAAAGGGGTTTATAGACAACCAGAGGCAAAAATGCAGCAACAATTGTATTAAAAAATCCTTCTTCATGTAGAAGGGTTTTCTTTGTTTTTCTTTTTCTTTCTCTTTCAAGATGTGTCACTACCTCATGTTTTAATTTCTGTCTTTTGGGTTTCGACAAGTATGCAAGTGGTTTATGAACACAGTACTGTCAAATATTTATCTGTATGTTCTCTGTAGTGACTTACAGTGCTCAGGAAACAGGTGTCATCCTGTCAGGTGCACGACTAATATTGTTTGGTATTCTGCTAACACCTTGAGGATCTGTGGTTATACAACAGTCTGAACTAAACAGTGACAATCTTTTGTACAGAAATCTAAAAATAAAAAGTAAGCACTGACAGCAAAAGATGGTTTTAGAAACGCAGAACATTCAATCACAGGGCAATGCATGACATCTAGGGACCTACTGTTTAAAAAAGTACTGCAGCTTTTTTTTTTTTTGGTAACAGGTAGCCAGTATAATCATTTTCCTATGCCTGCAATGTGAAGTTTTATTCATATTGGAAAAACTTTTATAAAGTGAGGCATTGTGAACATGTGATGTAAACAGCAATGTCATATTAAATGATTCACAGGCTTAGAATCCAGATACCCAAAAAAGAAATATGTTTAGATCTTACAGTGTTGCAGGGTATAAGCTGGATAAATCTTCACTCAATTTTTCTTTCTCAATCCTGAGGGCAAGATACACTAATGAGCTAATTTAGCTTTTCATTTCAATATGGAAAGTCCTAAGAACATGGGCAATTTTGCTATAAACAGATGCATTTCCAATGGGTATAGTTCTGACTTTTTAAGTGGAATATTCTCCTTCCTGTCATTTAATATTCATCTTAGCAAAACATAGCTTTGCTAAAAAAGTTCAGCACAGTAATTTGCCTGTAATGTATTGCAAAGATTGTTGTGCCTGGCATAAAAAGTGGCCTTTGTGCTCAGTGTGCACTGGTGAATATTCTACTTGTCACCTGAAAGTTTTTCATTGCTTATCCAGAAAGGCATTTCAAGAAGAGTAAATTCCAAATAAGTTCTCCTGTCAGTCCACAACCTGAGTCTCTCCTAAAAAGCTACTAGAGAAGAAATAACTTTTTTTTTCCTTCAGAAGTATCAAAGAAAAAGAAATCTACATTCATGCAAAGTCACTTCGGGAAAGATGCCGCTGACTTTAATTCACTCATTATTTGGTTTGTAATAATTCTAAACCATATGATTTTTAAACCTATTTAATGAGATTAGGTTGATTTGGAAGAGAGCAATTATGTATTTTTGAAAGGAACAAATATGTCCTGTTAGCCTTTTGCTTTAAAACCAAGCCAGCTGTGTTTTAATTATGGTATTGTTAGTTGAAATTGCAGTCAACAGTGTGCTTCTGATATTCAAACTCTTGATCATAGCTTTGAAAACATGGATCAAGGAAACAGCAATGAGTCACCATGATCAGAAGGATTCTATTGAAAAGCATAACTAGCTACATTTTGATAGCCTTTTGGAAAGAAGACAAATTTATGAATGTTTTTGATTTTTCCTTTTTTTATCATTTAGAAGCCTTGGTTTAAATATAAATGTTAAATCAATTCAAAACCTGTCGATTAGTAGTAGTTACCAAATAGAGGATTGTAATCAGTAAACTTCCTTTTTTAAGAAAATGCACTTCATTCAGTGTCTTGGAGACCTTTCAGCTGTAGAAAAGCAGAATGGGGATAATCAGATGCAGGTGAGGTGTTGAAGTTGTGGGGTTATGTTTTGGGGTATGGGATTTCTTTTTAAAGTCTGTCATGATGCCACAGACAACTCCTTATTTTTTACTAAGTCAACTCTGAATTTTTTAATTTGCAAATAGACAGTATTCATACGTGCTAAAAGACTTTTGTTGAAAGTGTTTTAATTTAGCTTCTTAAAGCTACTTTTGACAGCATATTATTTCTGATAATATTAATGAGCTAGATTCAGCATCTAGGGAAATTGTTTTGAATCTGCTTGGCCACTAGACCTAATTCCACTTTTAACACTGGGATTTCAAAAGCTAAAGAGAAAGGGCTGAACTAGGTTGCTTCCCTCTGTACTTGGTTTTGGGAGGCTGCACCTCGAGTACTCTGTCCCGTTCTGGGCCAAATATCTCTTAGAACAGGGAGATAATGCCCATATAAAGAAAAGTAAAGAAGATACATTTGCCAGATATGGTTTTTGATAATACTTGAGCTAAATGCCATCCCTGATGCTTTAGGTCTTCCTCTCTGTAAGACAAGTATGGAAATCAAAGGCTATTCAATATCACTTAGTGCCCTTCCTGAAGGAGTGCGTCTTTGTTAGACCTATTGTCTTTCTTCTTCTTCTGCCTTTTTAGCAATCTGTTTAACAATTTAGTGCCTTTTTTTTCTTTTCTTCTGATGAACCAGGACTGAGAATTCCCATTTTCTTACTTTCTTTTTTTAAAAAATATTTCTGATATATTTGCCAAAACCAAGAAAATACAATTAAGAAGGCAGCATAATCCTTTTTATCACCAAACTCTTTTCTTCTGTCCTCTCATTAAAACGACTTTTTTGACACAGATCTTTGCATCATGTCTAAAGAAGGCAATGCCACATGGCTAATAAATTAGAAGTAATTGGTTGAATGTAATAGATTAATATTCTGAAGTTGGTTAATATAAGCTTGTAAGTTTATTACTGACCTTGGGATAATAAGAATAGAGACACCGTAGTTTGAAATGGTGAAAACAGTAAAGACTTTGTTGAGTGTTAGAGGTACATTGCAAAAGAAACATTTACATTTAGAAAGGATTAAGTTGAGAAAATCAAGGGCTGGAAAAATTTAAAGGTTGGTGTGATGTTTGTTTAACTTACCACTCGACAACTTCTTCATACGTAGGTTGCTACTTTGGGACTGTGATGATCGGAGCTACAGCTACTACATTGAGGTTTCAACGAATCAGCAACAGTGGACCATGGTGGTGGATCGCACGAAAATTTCCTGCAAGTGAGTGTTGTTTTTTCCACTCATTGGCACAAATTAAGAACTGGAAGCTGGGGGTTTTGGTGGGTTTTTTATTCACTATGTAGGTTACTGTGAAAAGAATGATCATTGCATAACCTGTAGATTACTGCAAGACTTTCAAACCAGAATCAATTTTTTAAGATTGGTACTGGATGTTCAGACAACAATCAGTTGGATTCTTTATTCATAAAAAGTCTGCCTACTATACCCTTAGTTTTGTGATCACCAAAAGTTAAACTGTGTTTTTCTGGAGGTCACATGTTTATGGTGACCCTTGATGTCAAACCACCCTGCCTTGAGAAATGTGGTAGGAGAGGGAATAGAGCATTCTTGGTAAAGGATTTTTCTACTCAAATGTCTTTCTCCCTTATCAAAATGCATAAATGTATCATATGACACCTGAAGAGAGTGGGTAGAGTGAGGGTAGGAACCAAACCATAATAGACCACACAGTTGCCAAAGCTTGACGTAGTCTCTGTTCAAAAGTAGAGTACCCGACTTATGTACTGAACACTGTGCTTTTGAAAAGCACCCTTCCAGACAAAGAGTGCTCCTTAAGCAGCAATAAAGAAGAGAGAAAAACTTCCATTTTCATTTGAATACTTAAATCAGGAGAAATCAGGCATGAATACACTCCACATGTTTATTCTCCGTTGGCTTTACTGCAGTTTCTGCTGATACAATCCATTCCTCAAGTATGAAAGAATAACTTAGTGCTGAGAGCCTTCTTAAACCATGTAATGACGGTTCTAATTCCTGGCAAAGAATGACCTAGATACTGGTCGTGGGACTGAAAAGACAGTCTGCAAATTTATGTATTACATATCCAGAAGCCAAGTATGCTCAGCATTCAGTGAATGTTGATGGGATGTGATTTCCTGATTAAGCCCCGGGGAAGCCCAGAATTATAAAAATTTTACATCTTTCATTTTCCCTGAGTCAATTTTACGTAAGATGTGCTTGCTTTCTTTGGACAAAATTCGATACATCAACTTATATGGGGTCAGCCCCCCACCCATCTTGTATTTGTGCCATCCAAAACAAAATTGATTTTACAAATTCAGAGGCATTCTGAATTCTCAGTTTGTCACATCAAGCAAGAGAGTTATTCAGTCCTTTGTAGCAGCACTGCTGACATACATTTTTCTAAAGTTTATATTTCATCTCTTAACAAACAGTGTGACTCAAATGCTTTACAATGCACTCTAGACATGTTGGTGAAGGAGAACTTGACACGTCCTTTCAGTGCCTGTAAAGGGCAGGGTATTGATGAGCAGAAAACCTGGGTTCTGCCTGCGGGTCTGGAGAACGATTAAATCTTTACTCGTCCTCAAAGACATCTCAGCGTAATAGATAAAACTCATCTTTCTGTCTGCCTCGAGCAGTGGGAGCACTAAAAGGCTGAAACCACAAAAGGGAGAGAAAAGAGATATCAGGAATCTTTGTGCACTTTTTCCTTTTATATTTTGATATTGAAAGCCTTATAACGCTCAAAAGGAGCACTTGCTTAAGTATGCACAGTGCAGGTGAAATTGCTGATAGACTGCCCAGTTCAAATATCTTTTCACCATGTTCAAATCACACTTTTTTGCTTTTTTTGTTATTTTCAAAGCCTTAGCCTTGAACAAATAAAGGTACATCCCTAAAGTCGAGATAGACGCCTTCTTTGGGTATACTTCAAAATCTTGATTCAAAACATAGGTACTCTGGAACTTTTCAAAGCTGTGGCTGCAGGAACAATTTTCATGTGGACTAAAGAACTGCATTTTGCTTAACTTCTTGCTCTGACAGATGTGCAGTCAGCTGGCATAATGCCAGTATTTATTCTTGAAGTCTACAGACATAGTGTCTTAGCACTGTCTGTAACTATCTGCTTTAAACAGATAAAAAGAACTGCTCATGAAGCTTACAGAGTTCACTGGCCCTCAAATTTCAGGTGATTTCTTTGCATCTGATAGCATTTTTTTTATGTTCAATTTATATCTCTGGCCTTTATGATCAGAAATATAGACTGGGGTTTTTTACAGACAAAGAAAACTAAATATGTTTCATTTTATTTTCAGGTATGATTTGCAGAAATGCTTAAGTTACTTCAGCTCAAGAAGTACTTGAATTGTAATGGCAGTTTGATAACTAAGTATATGTATCATATAAAGATATACAATAATATCTATAATATCAGTATTTTTTCTCTAGTAAATATGTTAAATAAATATATAAAATTATATATAACTGCCAAATGCTACAAATGTTAGGACTGGTCTGTAAAAACAGAGCACTGTAATTTCATACAGTGTGTAAGTACATACAGTACTGAAACACTAATTTTTTTTACTGAAAAATACTGAAACACAGTATGATATTAAAAAGCCATACTCTTAGTGCTTAAAAACAGTTGAATGTAGAATGGAAGAGACATCATCATTCAGTGGCTCATGTGCTGAATGAAGGCCTTCACTTAAAATTGTTGAGTAAATTTTCAATATGATGGTAGAGACTTCTTAATGAAGAGGGAAAAATTGAACCAGTCACTGCCAGGAATATGTGAAGAACTAATTTTTGAGTTAGTTTCTGTAATTAAAAGAAAAAAAGCTCAGATTGAAAACTTTGGGAGGGTTGCCATGAAAACAACTTGTTTTCACTTTAGATAATTTTAACAGTGACAACAAATAAAGAAGATAGATTTGGATTTTAACCAAAATTAACAGATGCTGGTAAAGCGGAGGTGGTACAGTTTTTCTGGTTTTCTGTCATAGTGTAATGGTGAAGATAGTCCTGCTGGATGCAAAGGATTTCTTTTTTATCTGTCTGTCCTTCCTCTTAGTATTACATTGGTATTTTTAGTCTGCCTCTGAATGCCTTCTGTTGCTGATTTAGAGGCTCCCCAAGGAAAAAAAGGATCGAACTGAAGCACTGTGCCTGGGTTTGACTCAGCATCAGGTTTAGGCAGACAATTATAATGCTTACATTTTCATTAGCCAGACTAGAGCATACAGGGATAGAAACAACAGTACCCTCATCTCTTCGTTCTTTGTATGTTTTTGAATGCTGTGCTCCTCTCTCACTTGGATGAAACAAATCTTTTGCTAATATGGTCCAATTTTGCAGCTATTTTTTATTGCAGCCAAATCATATTTTTTTTAATGATTACTTGACATCCCAGCCTGAAATTAACTAAACCTGTGTTGGTATAAAAATTGTCTTCACTTAGACTTGTGTCTTTGTTTAAGGAAAATAAGAAGTAGGTATGTCCTTCCATGGCTCTGTGATGGCCTCCTTGACTGCAAGTACATCTCAGAGGAACAGTCAACTTTTACATATATTCATGTTGGGCTAAAATACGAATTCTTTGTAAAAAGTATGCTCCAAATAACATCGGTTTCTCTTACAAATACTGGAGATGTGAGTGCAATATAAGTGATTGATAATGTCTTGAAATCCTGAGGTTACCTTTTCTGGCATTAGTTCGGTGTTTAATACATTGCAGTAGACTGAAGAAAAATAACTTACTTGATTCCCAGTGTAGAAAATCAAAGTGGATGTAGTGAAAACATGGGAGAATTTCACAGGGGCCCACACTTGAAGAGACAGAATGCTTCAATGAGAAAATTCGCATTACTAGTAATATTCCCTATTAATTTTCCTATCTTCAAAGATGTGTGGGTAAGAGTTCTTTCTGTGGATAAGACTTTTTGCCTTCACTGTTTGCTTCCTGGCTTTATGGCTACCTGTTCTTGCAGTGGAGTTAGACTTTTGTGGAAGTCATTAGCCTGCTGTCTTGCAAGTGTTCTGTGAGGTCTCCAAATAATTTTTGCTCAATTGCTGGCACAAAGCACAGGATGAACCATCTGCCAAACACAGACCTCGACAGACACCTTTGATAATTGGGAAGTGGGAAAAAAAACTATGAAAAAGAAAATTAAATTATGTTTAAACAGCATATATTGGTTTTGGCAGATTACTGAAGCATGAACTTCCCCTTTAAACTATCCGTGTGCCGCTTTAGGTTGTTTTATGGCATTTTAATGTAGTATTTTGTGTAAATTAATAATTCAGTGCTCAAAGGCAAGAAGTGACAGGCTACTCCTAACCTTCTCTTCTCCCAGTTTTAAAAGGCTGAAGAAAAAACTGGATGTCTGTTATCTTCACAGGGGAAGCTTGTGTACCTTTCCTAAGTGAGAGCCAATTATTGCATACTGGTTGTGTAATTGACAATTTTCACATGCTCTGTGGAGGCTATATTTTATTTTTTTTTCCACAATAAGCTGTTTTTCTCTACACAGTATGACAGTAATGAAAAACAGTCATGTTCTTTTCTATTTTTAAAAACATTTATGATAAGTGGACTTAAGCGTGTTGGTGTTGAACAATAGAGACTTGCACTTGTTAGGAGAATTTGCTGACAGTCTGAAAGTCAAATGAAAAACAGAAGATACCAAAGGCCAGTAGGAGAACCAGACCTCAGAGTTAATGACACATCTGATAAAATAAACCCTGCAAAGACAAATACTAAGCAGGCTTTCATGGTGCTCATCAATTTAGTATCGTTCTTTAAAGTTCTCTTCTTTTTAGTTATTGTGAAATGGTTCTAATCCCTTGGCAGCAGGCATAGTATGTTCTATCTAATACAGTGATGGAATTTGGGAGACAACAAATATTGTTTATAGATGGGCAGTTCTAAAGCAGTTCGTATCAACTGTCTGTATGGCTGGTTGAATTTTCTTGGGGCAAGCATTACTTGATTTCCAGGAGGTTTATAACATACGGCATTATATATATATTTTTAACTCTTGTTATTCAGAATGCTCTGCTGTTACAAATGTGTAAAAGCTTCCAAACTTAATTTCATGTTTCCATTGCTTATTGAGTTTTTATTGTATAATAGCTATTTCAAATACTCAATTCTCAGTTCAGTGCCGTCAAATATTTTTTCTGTAGTTTATGTATAAATCTAATCAATGTTTTCACATGAAACAGCCTTTGGGTTGTGGATGCAAGATTCATTATCAAAATTTATTAACTGTCTTTTGATTAATTTTTTCAGAATAATTTTCAACTTTGAGGTTTTTGCTCTTGTCCCGTGTTTCATATTTCTACTTTATGACGTATTATATGCATTTCAAGTTTTCATTCACTACTGTATTTTATTTGATAATAATTCACAAGTAAAGAACACCTATAGAGTTCTAGGTCATGCGCTTAATGGTCCTAAACCACTTTCCAGATGTACAGAAAAGTGTTTTCTGTGTTGTCTGAGGATTTCAAGTGAGAAAATACTTCTGCTCTAAACAATAATAGCAGCAAACTCAAGTTGGGATTTTTTTTCCTGGTGTACTTTTGTGAAACCGGGTTAATATCTATCATGATATGATTATTCCTTCTGCTGTGGAGATAATATTTGAAATGTATGAATATTTTTCCTCCTAACTGCACGGGGCACATTATGTACTTATATTTGTAGTTTCTTATATTTAACCACAAACACAGCAGTTTTTTATTCCTGTCTTCTAGTTCCTGCACTTCACTGTATGATCCCATTTCTAGAATTCCCTTGCATCAGTTTCACTTGCATCATTATTCTCCTTAACTACTTGCACAAAACTGTTTTCTTGCATAATAAAATGGCTCAAACATTTCTCAGCTCTCTTTCCAACTGCCCCTATGCCTGCATCCTATTTCTTCTGTTGTTTCCCATCAGTTTTGCATGCATCTGTTGTCCTGCCATACCTAGGAGGAGAAAAGATTTTTCCTAATTTCTGTGTAGTCCTTAATTCTGTCTCATGCCTGAGCTCCCAAGCGGCAGGGTGGAACAGGATAAAAGGAGCTGCTATTTTACCTCTGATGTCAAGCAGATTTTTTTAACCATACTTCGTCCTATTTTACATGAAGTTAATTTCACAGCAAAACTCTTCTTGTACCTCTTCTTCTTTTAAATTGAGTATATTGCAACTATGGTTCATCCTATTTATTTCACATGAAGCAAATTTCACAGCAACTCTGTGAAATCCAGATGCCTGTTCCAGGGTTGCCGAACTCACTGTAGCCACATTCGTACAATACAAAATGAAATATATTCAAGGAAGATGTCTTGGAATTGCTACACTGTGAAGCTCAATTTCAAGTCTCACTTCACAAAAATAAACTAAGAGTTCTCATTAGTCTGTTCATTATCCTGGTAATAATGCCTGCTGGAACAAGTCAGACAGATATAAAGGGTCATTTTGTGTAATTATTGAGCTTTTAAGCCCTGCACGATAGAAGTATCGAAGTACATATTTTTCCCTCTGTTTATATGCTTATTTTCAAAAGATTCTAATAAGGCAAAAGAAGAAAGACTCCAGCTTCACAGTGCTGTCTTATTAAGCTCAAAGAATTAAGATTTCACAGAGAAACCAGAGTTTCCATTTCAGAGCATTAGGAGCTTCTCAGCAGTGTAGAATTTCTGCATCTAACATTTCATTTGCTAGCTTCTATTTTAGGTGATTCTAGCTTGATTGAAGAAGGGTCTGGATTCTTTAAAGTTACATTTCTTAACAGCAATTCAGGATCACAAGGTTTTCAAATTGTTAATATGTCTTTTCTATTTTTCCACTTCTACCTTCAGTTCCTTGTGTTTGCTTTTCAGCCACAAATATACATGGATCTTTTGAGCAAGCCTTCAACAGAGTAACAAGGAGCTGCAAACAGCAGTGTCCTATTCTGCCTAAAATGTTTTTCCATGTACTTGTTCAGTACAGCTCTGCATGTACCATATTCATTAAAGTTTTGCCTTGGTCCATCTTGCCCTGCAGCTGCCATGGTCTTGGCTCCTCTTCATGTACATTGCTGTGAGGAGAGTTGTGAAAACACCACAGTAATTCTAACATCAATTTGGATGTTAGCTCAATTCTGTCTCAGGGAAAATAAGCAATACCATATAATACCCACAATATCACTACCTGTTTCTTTTAGATATTGGGTTTTTCTCCCATGCCAGCAAAGACTTGAATGTCTCTTTGGAGACCAGCAAAAATAGTTAAATTAAAGATAGATATATGTACTGGTATTACCATCTGGAAAAAATACTTTAAGAAGAAAAGGCAATTCAGTATGTGTAAAATATTTGTAGTATAGTCTTCTATTCAAAATAAAAAATCAAACCAGTCATTTACTTTCAAGAATTTTTATCTTGTGGCAGTACATTGGATTGCCTTTGCAGTCATAAATTGTCTCTCTTGAAGATGTCTGTGTGTGCATGCATATGCCCACATGCATGTAGGCGTACCTGTACATGCACCCTCTCAGCACCTTTATAAATAAATATTATTACAAAAAAAGTTATCCAAATTGTACATATCTCCTGTGAAACTGGCCCATTTATCTGCCTGAGATAAGAAAGGAATGCCTAATACCTGAACTGTTGTTTTGTGGCTATGTTTGTTTACTTTGAAATTCATTGTTGCTTAAGATACTAAACTAATTAATAAGAGATACCCAAATATTCATGACCTAGAACGTAAGGTTGTTTGTTTTTTTTTTTTGTCTGTAGCCCTTTCTTAAAGGCAAAATCATTAAGTAATACAGCAACTGTTGACGTCTCCTTTTACTGTCAGGAGGCAAGTCAGGTGTTAACATGGCAAATCAAGAGATTTGCCCTGATTTGGTTGTTGGTATTCAGGATCTAATTTCATCAAAACTCTGAAAAGTACCCATTTGTTTATGCTGGCCAAAACAGGTATGATCTTTAGGGTTAAAAATGTTTTGCATTGAGATTCATGCAGTATTAAGCCATTGATTTATTCACAGTAATGTTTTTACCAGGACAGATTATATCCATGAAACACAAAGTTGAAGAATTATTATATCTTTAGGTTCATCTTTTTGAGATTTTCTGCACTGTGTGATATGTGGTCTATTTTTTAAGAATAATACTTTGTCAGTTTGTTTCACATACTTAAAGAGATGATGCTTCCATTTTGCTCTTTGCTTTTCTATTACACTGAATTCCCTTAGTAAGAATTTTTTATTTCTCAATACCGGTACAGAATATCATCATATTACCTAATTCCATGCCATTATTTTTCTTCTATACATGTAAACTAATTTTTCTTTTTTAATGGATTTCATATATTTCTTGTACATATTTATAAAATCATTCTACCTTTTTCCTGATACCTTGGCTGCTACGCCAACAAGTTTTGCCTAACATTTTTCTGTGCTCTTTCATCATGAGTCATGTTTCCTTTCTTTATAAAATTGTACTTGTGAAATTTTACCCAGTTCTTTTTCTGTAAGTCTTGAAGGCCGAGAGTTCCCAACTAAATACTAAAATTCAGTTTAACAGACACTGTTCTGAGGGATTTTCATTTTTCTGTTCAAAAAGTAACAGAAGAAAAGTTGCATTTGTTACTTTTGTCTGTCTTGGTTCACTTCACTCTCATGTCTAAAATTACTGCAGTCTTGGATTCAGATTCAGTGTTTTTAGTGGGTGAGTTTCAGTCTGAGGTCACAAGGCTTTCCTTTCTGACATTGAGGTTAATAGATAATTCAGTGTGGTAGTAGAAAGGGTAACAGTTTTCCTCCCTTCCATTACCAAACCTCACTGTGCTTGTATTGCTGTTGGGAGGAGGCACATGCTGATTTACTTTTTTCACTGTTTTATTCTTCTTAGAGGCTGTGGTTCAATTTACTGCATTCCTTGGAGGTTTGACATGTCAATTAGATGTTATCGACAGTAATAGAAGAGCGGGTGCTGTAAATGTGAAGTTTTTACGAGTGGGCCGTGAAATTACACCCAGGGGAATGTAAGAGACAAGTACGATAAATAGTGCTAGTGTACACACTACAAAGAAACTGATTAATAGGGAGCATGTTTCTGCCTCATATCTCTAAAAGAATTGTTTATATATTTTTTTAATCAACTTTTCCATTGGTATGAAAAGTTATATAATAAAAGTAGCCCACAATCTCTTGTAGATTTATGGGGATGAGAAGTCTTCAAAGTTGAAAGCATCCCATTAATTGTATTATCGGGTATGTTATTGCATTGGATGGCTTTTCATATCTTTGCTACCAGTGTGAACATCAGGAGCAATAACTATGGGTAATAAGTAAGCACAAAAATCCCAATTCAACCACTGGGATTATGTAGACTTGTCATGTGCATGTGCGCTCTGATGTTCACAGAAGGGAGATGAACTCTTAAGTTACTCCAGTTCACAGCCTTCATCTGCTGTCAGCTTCATTTGGCACTGCCAATCTCCAAGGATGTGTGTGTAGGTATTACATGCACAGTTCTTGCTACAACATAGAAATTTGGCTCATGGCATTCTGCCAGTTTCCAGCAAATTGCTAATAATTTAATTTTATGTAAAATTTTAAAACATAAACTGTATTTTGGGAAGTACAGAAAGGCGACCTATTGAAACTGAAAAAAAGGTGTAAGCAAGCTAAATTATTTGAGCATATGCAGTACAAAAATGCTAGCAGTTGCGTACATTGGTATGTGAAAATATTTGAAAATGGATTGCTGTATTTAGATAGAAAGATAATTATTACATTCAGTTGTCCCATTGTTCAATTTGACTATATTTTAACATTTTCTTCTTGTAATACTTTTCCTAAAAAAGTAGAAATGTCAGCACTGAGGCTTTGAAAGCAGGTGTTACGATACGGAGTCTTTCAAGTGAGAAGTTTTATAAATATGTCAGAAAGCCAGTATAGACTTGATGAAATCTATTTTATATCAGGTTTTTTTTCTAGTAGGTCTGTTTTGTCAAGCCCACATTTGGTTTCTACAACAAATCCTATGCAATACAACATTTATAGCAGTTTAGTAAAGCATTCTTATAGAGGATTTTGTTTGGATTGGTGCAAGGGACTAAATCATAGAAATTATACTACAAATAGCTACAAGTTCAGATGCTTTCAGAATTAGTTCAGATGCTTTCAGAATTATGCCGTCCTTATGGGAAGTATATTTACAATAAAACTTTGTAGGGAAAGTTTCCCAAAAGGTATTAATGGATTTTTTCAATATATAAAGCTATTATGTAACAAATACTGCAACAGGTGACTTTTAGTATTTATTATTATTCTCACATTTATTCTAGACTCTTGTAATATTTGTACTAACCATTTTTATTACCTCTGTTGGTACTTAAAGTCCTTTTTTGCTGTTTGGTGTTTTTTTGGGTTTTTTTGCCAAGATGCATAATTAGGTCAGTTTTGCCTCTATCTTTGAGAGCAACAGGTAAAAAGTTGTTACTTCCAACTTGTACCTTCCTTGGTTCCTTAGAAATCCCATGTTTGATAGGACACCTTTTGAGAAAGTGCTGTCATGGTCACAGATGAGATGGAAACTCAGTTTTAGTTGAGGTAGACTAGTGGTAGAATTTATCTTAATTGACTTCCATTTATAAACCAGAACATTGATGACCTTTGATTCCTAACTATATTTTCTTTCTCATGATTTGTCTTCCCCCCTCAGTGGCTTGGGAAGCTGAATGGCAAGGGGTTGGCTGAGCTGGCTACTCAGTTTGACTTCTTTAATGGTCTGTCTTTCTGAATTCCTATGTTAAATTGCAGCTGTAACAGGAGAGGGAGTATTACTTCACTTCATTGTTTAGTACTGTTATGGTGGAAAACATGGGTTTTATAGGCAATTTATAAGATTGCTGTAGACCTTTTTATAACAAAGAGTATCTGTATAACAATTACTTTTATAGCATTTATGGTGTGTGCTTCTGTGTTTATTTTATAGGTACTCCATAAGAGAGGTTAGTATGGTGTTCATTAACAAAGCAGGGGGTGTAACATATCATGCAGAACATACTGTGGCACTCCTCCAGTCTCAGTAAGCTTGCTTATCTGAGCACACAATTTTTTTGTTTGGCAGCATCACATGCTGGTTACAATCTGCCTTCTTTATATCAGTACAATCATCAGATTAATATATAGAAAAAGGACACAACTCTTCTTTCATTGTCCTGTTATCTGCTTTTACAAATTCCATTAAAAAAATACATATTCACAGTTGAAAAAGTCTACATCCAAATAAGCTAAGAAGTGTTTCATCACTTACTCTAGAATAAGGCATATGTAGACAAATATTAGAAGGTATAATGGAGGTTACATTTGCTTCCCAGTCTGCTTTGCTTTTTTTTCTTGGAGTGAGGAACAGAAAAATGGAAGTTGTATGTCATCTTGGAAGATGAGGAAACATGATGTGCACATTGGAAATGTACATGCTTAGCCCAAAGCAAGCCTTGGTATGAATAGGATATGGTTATTACAGCTTCATGAATGTTAGTTACGTGTAACAGCTTTCTCTTTTGTCTGACATCTTTGGCCTGAACTGGGTTTCAGCTCTGATGAGTGCTGCTCTAGTAAGCCCACAGTGTGGTAGTATTCTGTAGTCCCACTGGCTCATTAGAAAACCTCAATAAATATAAGCTTCCACTTCTTTCTTACTCTTTCTAAAAGAGAAGGAAATAATGGGGAAGAATCACTATTTATATCCTATTATGTGTAATAAATCTTTGGAAAGATAGCAGCTTTCTTAGAAATAACTAGGAAAATATTCCAAATGCTGAAAAAACCCATTATGTTCTTTAGGAGGTGAATTGCTATTTTGGAGCTATAGATAGTTTAAGGAATAGCAAGGTATTAATTTAATTTACGTGGACATCAGAATTTCTTGCATTCTTCTTGCAATAGCCTAATAAGGAAAAAGACAAGAAGAAATACAAAAGTGGGGTGATTTCTAGTGATCTTTTTCCTTCCTCTGAATAGAGTATGGTGAAGAGATTGTGAGATGCACAAAGCCATCAGGTTTTCAGCTGTTGCTTTTGGAGAGATGAAAATTCTTGGCCCAAGAGTCTGTTTATATGTTTAAACAGAGAAAGTGATTTTCATTGCAAGGAGCTCTAAGTGAGACAGGCAGAGTCAGAGAATAAGAGAGCAAAAGATAATTATCTAAATTATGTTCAGGCTATTATAGAAGACGAATATAGTTAAAATGTAATTAAATATGACAGGCTCACAGGATGCAAGCATGGCTTTGGAATGCTAATCATCAATTACTGCATCTCCTTAGGGGAGTCAGGCAGAACAAGACTTCAGAAGTCGTGTGGCTGAGGTGAGATGAAGAGTGTTAAATGCTGTAAGACTGTAACAAGGCTAATTTCTTTTTTAAAATGGAGCTGCTAGCCAAACAACTTGTAGTGCTGCATTTCAGCTTGAGGATCCTGGTATAAATCTGAGTAGGCTGCTATTCCTGGGTCTTCTCTTCGAGATGGAAACCTCAGCTTCATGCAGTGATTATTTCTGTTGTGAAAGCGATGACCAGAACTGCTGCAGACTGAGCCAGCAAATCTAAAACAAATCAATCAGCAAGACAGGTGTCAAAGCATAAAAAATATCAACACTGCCTGAATATTTAATAAAGCTAAACCCTGAAAAGTATATTTGTTATAGGGTCACTAATAAAGTGTATAGAGACACAAAAAGTCCAAAAGGCAGCAATGTCATTTTATGAGAGAAGTAAATTCTGATAGCTTCTTTATGACTGTGTCCCAGGTAAGGACAATAAAATTATTGCCACCAGTTTGAAAGATTTGTTTGTTTGGCATATGGGGAGTAAAGGTGAAGAAATGCCATCCATTACACAGGACTATCTAATCCCAGGCTAAAAATGAAGTGCTTTTGATCTGCTTTAATGCTGCTGTTCCTGGTATAGAGTGACTTATATGTGAATCAATGTGAGACCAATGTGTAAAGTTTGGAGGAAATTTTTGTAAAGACCATCAAAAGTGATTTTGAGGATAGAAAGACAAGCTTGTGTGAGGAAGGTGTAAAGTAAGCACATATGCATGGCAGGGCTAGATAAATGGCATGACTACAAAACAGTCTGCAAAATAGAATTTCTATAGAGAAACTGAAATTATTAAAATAGTACCAGCAGAGATAACTAGTAGTAAAAAGGAAGGTTAAGAAGAAACTTGAAGATTACCTATGTTGTCTTTGAGGAACACCACTGAAAAATGGTTATGATTCTATACATTAATAGAATTCTAAGTGAATTTGTTATATCAGCAAAAAATGCAAAAAAGAGGTCAGATATGCCTTGATAATATTCTGTCAGTAATCTCTTTTCTCAGAGGGGTACAGTTACATGCATAAATTATCTCTTTGCTGCATAATTATATCTATACTGTAGACATATTGCCTTGCATATATCGATATTCTCAATTGTACTGTTGCAGTTAAATCCATGCATCTTTCTAGTGAAGTTTTGCCTTGCTTATTTCAAAAATTATTCTTTCCAAATCCATTTGGCTTGTTTTCTATTTTGCTTTCCTCTTTTTTGCTAAGAAAGTAAAATGAGACACCTAATTTTCTCATTATGCAGTCAAGTATTAATTCTCTAGTGGCAATATTCTTGAATTTTAATAACTCTTCTACAAATTGTCTGTAATTTTGACTTTCTTTTTCCAATGAGAAAGGAATAAAATGGACACATACCAAAATAGTAAATATTCTTAGGAGTGAATTTACTGAAAATGCAATCTATCACACCCTCAAGATTTTTTTTTATTCTTTTTCATTATATTTTAATATTATTCAAGGAATAATTATAATCCAATCCTAATAACAGCATTGTAGCAGAAAGTAAGGACTTGCAATGCAGTGGGAAGTGAACAAACATAGGAACTTCCTGGAATAGTTGATCTGGAAGTATGTCATCAAAACAATCTTCAGTGACCTTTTTCTCAATCTCTCTTACTATCTGTTGTGCTCTTCAGCTGTATTCCCAAATAGATGCATCAGCTTCCCTGATATCACATCATAGGATAGACAACAGCATTTATTGCCATGCTTGGAAATTCTGCACTGAGCTCTTGCAGTATCTGATCAGTGCTCAGAAATAGTAGAAATAAATACAGACCCACTTCTATTCTATTCTATGGTCTCTAATTAATGTATTTTCTTACCACAGAACACAAACTCTACATTATTGTCTAGGGAGGCACAGGCTCTTCTTAAAAGCTTCTTTAGGATTTTAAACTCTTATTTAGTGCAGCTTTAAAATATTTTCCAAATCACTAGAAAGCAAACTGGTTTTTACATCATCGTTCTCCTTGCAAAAAGTTTGTGTGTGTAAATGTCAAACCATATGCATAATGCAAACTATGGCAATGCTTTGTTAGGAGAAGTAGTGCTGTGATCATCTCTTTGTCCTAGCCTCTCATCATTTGTAGTTCAAGGTAACAAGTTCTGTTTGCCCATGGAGATTGACTGACTGTACTAGAGTAATGTTAGAAGGGATCTCAAGAAGAATAATTCTCCTGTTTAGGGGGGAAATGTTTAAATCATAACAATCTTTCAGGTCTTGAAACAATCAACAAAATAGTCTATTCCCATTTTATATTTTATTTAGAGCATGAAGAATCAGCCTGAGCTTTAAAATAGGGTATAGCCACATAAAGGATATAAATAAACCATACCTTTTGGTAGATAACTGCCTACCTCTGAGGCCTACCACAGACCACACCTTTCTGTTATCATAAATGACTCTAATTACACTCATTACCTCATGGAGTAAAACCAGTAAACTACTTGAAATTAGGACTTGCTTGTATTTGTAATCTGCTTTAAGCAAATATAACCAGACAGTAGGGATAAAAGTAATAGCCAACTAAATTAAGCCGAGAAATGCTGTGTTTGTGACCAAAGGAGTTTTCCCAGTTAGGGAAAAATCAAATGTCGGACAAGTAGTCAGCAGTGAAGCTGTTCATACTGCCAGGCTTTGGGGTAGTCTGCTGGTAGTGAGTGGTGTTCTCTTCCAGTTTTGCTTTTGTCCCCTTTTTCTTACATGAACTCTTCTGAAGGTATTCAGAACCCATTCTGGAAAAGTATCCAGATTTTTTTCCATAGTAAGCTAATCAAGTTAGACCTAACTTCATTTTATTTCTGAAGCCTTCTGTGATAGAGTCTAGTTTGGCTGAAAATTTAAATTCTGAATTTTTTTTTCATGTTTTATGAATATAAAATAATTTAAATTTTAATGTGTTCAAGTACTAAACCTGTGGAAACTGGTGTCCAACTGAAACCTTTCGTTCATGGCATTCTTTTTATTTTGTTTTAATGTTTTACTGTGAGCACAAAGTTATGGTGTCCTTTTCCTGCTGTGTATTAGACTGCTTGAGGTGTTGCACCTCACTCAGATCAGATGAGTATGAGTGAGGAACAAAAATTATAGTGGTCCCAATGTACCTCTAGTGTTCTCAGTCTAGCCTGAAAATTATACACCAGCTCTGGAAGAGTGGTCTGTTCTCCTCACTGTCACTGTATCAGGATGAAGAAATGCTCACAATCTGAACTGCAAATGATGCTTTGTGACATTTGTAACTTCCTGGCAGGACCTTGGCCTCCACAAAGAAAGCTTGGCCCTTCTTGCTCTACTGCTCCACTTAGACTGTGAAAAGTTGGAGGTTTTAGGTGGTTTGGTTTGGGGTTTTTTTCTCCTACAGTTGTAATTTTCTTTAAGCAAACTCTGGTGATTCCTTGTGAGAAGTTAATAGGAGTATGCATTTACTTTTATTTATCTGACCTTTTGTTTATCTAATACAGTCAATTTTAGTCAAGGATTTTAGACTTTGATCCAGGCCTTTTTTCTTTGACCATTTTCATAACTTTCAGCTTCAATAGTATGATTGTTGTCCCTGCATACAAATTATAGTGGTATAAGGTATGTATGAAATTGCATAAGCAGAGTCAAAACACTTAAAAATGAGGAAGTAGTGCTGGAAATTCAGGCAACGAAAAATGTTTCTCCATTTGCCCTGTTATGTGATAATAGTACATACTGTCACTTGCATGCATTCTGTATGTTTTACTGCAGGCTTTTGTGCTGTGTTCCATATTTGTATGTCTTTCTGAATTTTCTTTGTAGATCCTGGCAAACAATCACTTTTGATAAACAGCCTGCATCTTTTATCAGAATAGTTGGAACTCGCAACACAGCTAATGAGGTAAGGAACTTCTAAAAAACTCCATGTTCTTCATGAATATACAACAGCACAGTTTTTCATATCTCGCAGTGAAATTGATAAGGCCTTCTCAAATGTACATACTTCATCTTTTTGCTCTGGCAGTGTAGCAAAACACTTGAACAGTGTTATTATCTGTTCCTCGTTTTGACCTTTCCACACTGCCATCAAACACTCCTATTGGGTTTGGTTTTAAATTAATCCTTATTTTGAGGAGCAATTAAAATACCAATTTAGTGCACTAGAGAAGGGGGTGTATGGTTTCTGATATACTTGGGGTTTATCACATGTATATTATCTTTTTAATTAATAAAACATAAGAAAAATCTCATTATTCATAAGAAAATCTTATTTGCACAAGATTCACTTATAATTAATTTTCATACCTGGTAAATTAGTTGACTAACAGTGTCCAAACCAAGAGATTTTTTTCATTTTATACAGAAAAAAATATTTTATCCTAGTCCATCAAGTGCAATATTATCTCATCTTTGTTTAGTTGCGCTTCTCTCTTTTGTAATACTGTGTATTGTCTCAGATGAAGTCCAGATTTTACTCTTCACTTTAGGGAAACAATTTCAATATGTGAATTTAAGGGTATATGTATGTCTTTGTGAGAATAGGACTTCAGATGACAACATTATAAGAGGCACCAAAAGCCACTGTTTGTGTGTATAGACCTGCCTGTCTGTATCCCACACGTGTAGCTCACCATCAAACATTGTACTTCGATGCTTTACACTGACCTTGGTGTAGCACTATTACATTTGGATTAATTAGAATTTTTCAGCTCCAGAGGTGAGGTTTTCTGATTGTATTTAGCATTTGGGGCTGCTGGTTCCTAAGCACTGGGGGCATTGTCCAATGGCAGTGTCTGTGCCCAGTTGTGGCACAACTCTTGCAAACAAAAGCAGCACCAGATATCAACGTCTCAGCCAACAGCTGGAAAGTAGCTGAGCAACCAACAGAACTGGGAATACAAATTTTTATTTTGTGTTTCTGAGCAGTGTCTCCCACCACGTACAGTTCAGCCTTAATCAGTGAGTCCTTAGAATTAGTGTCAGAAGCTGCCTATGGGGTGAAGAAGACTTCTTCCATTATTGATCCATGTTGACAGTCTTGTTTCCTCTCATGCCAGTGTTTGTATATTCCCAACTCTTTGTTAAAAAAGAACGAGGTGCATTGCACAAACTTAGCAAAGCAGGAAACATTGCTTTCCACTTTGAATTATTGAAGGTAGCTTTAAGCTCTGAAGAGCAATGGCGTTTTAGCCATAATTCTAATTTCAAATTGGTTACTATTTTCAAGGAATTTAATATCCTCTGTAATTATTTATATAGAGCACTGAATAACTATAGTGGAGATGAGTATGGGTAGAGGTTGCAGATATTCATGTAGTGTCTCTGTTGAATTATAAACATATGATGTTCTCCTTTGTTTTTTCCTCTTTTGTCTGTAAAATCTGCATCCAACACTAACTTGGTTTTTATTTTCTAAATTATTTCTTCTAATGCCTATAGAGGAGGAACATTGTCAGTGTGCACATATTACTAAATTACTTTTATATATATTTATTAAACAGAGGGTCTGTAACATTTTGTCATAGATTTTTATTTTCCAAGGAAAGCAGCAAGATATTTTTCATATTTACAATTTAAATAGTAACAGTGTAACCAAAGTCTTGGTTTGTTCTATAGTCTCAGTAAGGATACCAGCAATGTCCAGAACTACTTGCCCACAGCTGGTTGTACAGTATGCCAAACCATTTTCATTTTAAATAAAATATACAGCATATTCAGCAGCATATTCTTATCAAGGAGTGTTACTGTAATGGGTACAAAATACTCCTTACTTTTTCTACTCACACATACCTTTGAACTTGGAAACACAATTTGTACATCTCAAAAGGAAGAGCTGCTCTTTGGAATTTAAAAGAAATCCCATAAAATGTCTCCATTTTGTGAATTCTATAATCTTTTAAACTCATCTTTTCCTCACCATGCTTTCCAAGTTTTGAAAGACATGTTCACAAACTTTTTGACCTGGAGATTAAATAGTTTTTGGTATATTAGAACATGATAGAAGTATAACTTTCTGTTTTCTTGAGCTTACACACATCCTACTTTTGTAGAGCGAAGAATTATTTTTCCATGTCACCATTTATTTGTCAGACAGGTCACCTGATACTTTCTGTAAGTTTTCTCTTGTTATTCCTCTCCAGTATTACTGACCTGGAAAGGACACCTAGTTGCTGATGTGAGAGCTTTATCTTACAAATTACTGTGCCAGTGTATTTGTACTTGGCCTTTCTGCTTTGTGTGTCTGACCTCTCTTAAAATATCCATGAGAAGTAGAACATGATGTGGGTCACAGGATGATCCTGAACTGTCATCTTTTTCTTTTGAGAGAAGCACATGCAAGATTGTTTTAGTGATACTACTCTGAAATGCTTAATTCTGATACTGGATGAAGCAGCTGGGCTTGACTGTGCTTCTCAGGCTTAGGCTTCTCTCACATGCTGTATTCTTTATATGCTGAGGTGGCAGAGTAACTGAGAATAATGCTCCAAATTCACAGGCTTGTCAATATGCCACATGTTTTGACCATTAAGAATTTAATACGTAAGAATCAGTAAAAATGAAATTTACAATTTAAGAATTGCGTACTTTTGACTTTCTAGACTAGTATTAGCCAAATTTCAGGGCTATCCACACTATGTTTAAAAAAGTTGTATCACTATGTAGAGTGAGGTTTTAAATGAGAAACGCTATTATTGTGGGATACAGTAGAAATATAGAATCTTCTGGCTTAGAGACTTCCACATTCTGTGCTTCCTTTCAAGGAAAGCAGCATCTTACACAGCTACACTGATGAGAGGATGTTCTTTTCTGCAAGGCCTTATCCTGAAAAGTGCAGCTGGAAAAATTACAATAGCTGTTACTTTAAAAACATGGGAGTGGGATGAGTACAAATGGGACTTCTCTAGAAGTGTAGATAAATACAAAAATTGGCTTCTCAAGAACTGTAACAGATGGAGAGAATGCATGCCAGTATAGGAATTAGTTCAGCTTTAGGAAAAACAGAAGAAATGCAGACGAAAACCATTTTGTGCACACGTGTCTATGTGTGGGTGCTGGTGCAGCTTTGTAATCTGTTCATATATGTATATATAAAGGCATAGCAATACATCTTTATGTGAGCATGAGTGTATATATAGAAATGTAAGCAAGTATTGCAATTTATCTGCATAAAAAACTTACACTAAAGGGCATAGGAATGGGGATTTTAAAAAACCAAGCAGTGTCTGAAGATTTTTTAAATTCATTTTATGTATGCTGTCAGAATTCGAATTAGCTAGCTACATCCTCAGAAAAGACCTGGGGCTACTGCACACATGTCGGTGCAGATGTCTGCTCAATGTTCACTTGAGCAGGGATGGTCAAAAAGAGTAATAGGATTTTAGGTTGTACTGGAGAAAAGATATAAAATATAGTATTCTGTATTCTTGTATGAATATGTACCATATCCATGTCTTGTTTATGATATTTTATTTTGCCCATATTATTTTAAGACGGTCTGGGAAAGGGCAGTTAATGTTATAAGAGATTACCTTTGTTTGTGAGAAGAGCTTTAAAGACAAGAATAATAGAAGATGTCATAAAAGTATACAAAGTTAAGACAATAAGTTTAAAATTCAGGATTTAATATTCATCAAGCTTTAGCTTTCAAACTATAATGCATGGGAAAATAGCAAATATAAAGCAGTGTAAGAAAATATTTATGTTTAGTATGTGGCAAAGTTGTGCAAGTCATAGCAATACAAAATCTTATGGAAAGAGGTTTTGTAACAATTTTAAAGAGTTCCTCCCCCTTCTCCTCCCAGGCTCTTCAAGAACAAGTAGAAGTAAGTAAAGTAGAAAATAAATTGGAAAAAATGCTTAAGCACATGGTCCTCTTACTCTAAGATACAGTCATCTGTACACTGGTCCCGGGTATTGTTTGAAATCATCAGAAAATGATCACTATTTCAAATGGAATATTTCATCTGGTAAAGCAGCAGCAACCTTGGACACTGAATACCTTTCTACATACTCCAGGATATGTCTGTGGAGCTGCCATTGTTATTACAGCAGAGGGCAATCTTGAAATAGAATCATGTTGGTAATGATTTAAATTTCATTTCTAGTGTGCATGAACATTCAGCCTCTTGAGGAAGTGATCAGATCTTAAAATGTGTTTAAGACAATTAATATCATTGTTGTTATTATCCAGTAGCATGTAGTAGGCATTTCTGCTAATTGGCAAAGAAAAAAATCGTTTACAAATATCCCTATCTGCTTTGGAGCCATCTTTCTGATTTTTAATTCCATATGTAAAGGTTGGTATAATTTGAAGGCCTTCTCTTGCTCCAGTGTTGTCCCTGCCGAATGTTTATTGCCCATGAGTAAATGTTTTTGACCTTATGGTGAAACATTCTATTTTGACTTTGTCACTGATCTGGCCTGCAGACTTCCATATAGACTTCATCTTACTTTGATCATACTTTTGCCAGCATTAAATAGTTTTACTTTATCTTCATTTTTTGTTCTCTCCAGGTGTTTCACTGTGTGCATTTTGAGTGCCCAGCACAAAACAGTACCCACAAGGACGAGAGTAGTAAGGAAGTAGCAACAACAGAGGTGGGGACTGGTGGACAGTAGCTTGTTTCTCGCCCTGTTGGAGCTGCAAGCACCTGGTTCCCTGCATTCCCCTCCTGGATCCACCTCGCATCCTCATGTTCACCAACCGTAAGGGAGGTTGAAAGGGAGCTTTTGCAGCCCTGCTGACATTCTATGAAATCATTCAGAACCTTCTTGCGCTGGCACCTTTTCTTTCTTTGTGAATGAAGGGGACCATGTCTGAAAGCTGGAAGTATTGAAATGGAAAAGGCATTCTCCCAAGGACATGAAGAGACTGTTTCACTCTCCTCGATGAGTTCAGGCTGGTCTCCAAGGGGGGAGAAAATAGGTCTTCAATCTTCATCAAGTACCCCATTAACACCCTACCTCTCTAATCTAACCAAGGCAAGGAAGACAGAAGGGAATAAAAGGCAGAGCTACAGTGGAAATCTAAATTTACTCAAGCAGAATGGAAAGCATATGAAATAAGTGTTTGTTCCCTGGAGGCTTTTATTAGCAAAAAAAAATGCTTATGGAACACATCAGTCCAGAATATATTTTATTTTTAAAGTGATTCTTCATCCATACTCCTTTGTAACTAGTAATCTGTTTTCGAAATCATTTTGATTCTGTATTCCACTTAGTTTCTTATTTTTGGCTGTAGCAAATGCTGTACAGTAGATTAAGGAAGTATCAGACATGTTTACCTGCTGAGATGCAAATTCTCTCATTCATCAGTGGGATGACAAGAAAAGCATCATGATATCAACAAACTAATTAATGTATCTATATTAATCTTGACCTTAGTTGCCTTTTCAAAGTACAAAATTGTCATTTCCTACATTCAAAAGGAAGTTTCTAAATCAAACATTCATCTTGAAGAAAATTGTATTTTTTTCATTCCTGAAGATGATTGTTTAAATTTTGCCTGCCTAAGACAGCTTGCAACAGAACATCAAAAATGTTTGGTTTAGAAAAGTGGAACTCCTTCTGGTCACTGACAAGCAGTTGTTCAAATACCAAAAGAAGAATTTGCAGATAATATACGTTTTTCCAAGAAGAGTTGTTTTACAGTCTGAAGCTAAAAATTCAAAGGCTGTATATGCATTAGCATATCTCATGATCTTCATAAAATGTGATGCTTTTACACCATATTGTAAAAGATCTGGTTCTTACTTTACAGTCACCGAATTAGTTATCCATCCATATCTGTCTGGATTACATTGCCTTCTGCTTTGCTTATTCTATTTTCACACTGATGATGATGTAGCCTCTTACTCTCCAGATCTGCATGACTTTTAGGAAGAACTCCATGTCGGTCTTTCAATATGGGATAAAGAGATTTTGTATTAAGACAAACACTGCTGTAATTGGCGAAATTGATTAGGATGCTTGTTCCTCCTCACAAAGTATATTGTATTGGAAATGTCAGCTAACCAGTTTTATGAACTTGGAATTTCCTGTGGTGATAAATAACCTTGTCAGAAGAAAACAAAGCTAGTGCAGGATAAATATGGTTTTCCTTTACATAACCATAGCGATAAAATGAGTTACAACAACATAGCAAATTGTATGTTAATTTATCACACTACTTAATTTGAAATAATTTCCCTGTTGGATACTAGTTGTGCTAAAACCAAGAAGAAATATAATCAGTGGTAGCAATGAATCAGAGGATATTTCAAATAAGAAAAACATCCCTTTTCTTTCAAATAAAATTGATTAGGCTTTATCAATAATATTATAGTATTTTTCATTGCCAAATTACAATTTAGTTCTGACATTTGCATAGAGTTCCCTCTGTTCCCACTGCTGTGTTCTGACTTGTGTGTGTTGGTGAAGATGGATGCCCACTGTGCTGTATAAAGCTTGTAATTCACGTGCCACAGCTGCCTTAGACAGTGCAGAGTTCTGAGGCAGGGTACTGCGTGTGCCAGCCACCTCCCAGTCTGCAGGATTACCTTATGGCTTGACAGCCTCTGCAGCATGGAAGAATTGAGTCCAGCTAGTGAGAACACCACTCTCATGTTTATATCTAAGTCCAAAAGTTGGAATTTTTTTCCTTTTAAATGCAGAAAACTTTTTCAGTTGCAATCCATGCTGGAACTACTGAGATGCCTGGAGCATGTGTTACTTTTGGTAGATAAGTTCTTGCATGGCAGTGGTGGTATTTCTTTGCAGTTCCATCAAACTCTCAAACATCAAAGTCTACTTTTCTCAAACTGTGGATAAGCAAAGGGCATAACTTCCTAGCTGTTGGTATTTAGTAGCCACTATTGTAGAGAATGTTAAAAAAACTAAAATGTAAAAAGGTTGTTCCATCTGTTCTGAGCCTAGGCTCTCAGAAAAAGAATGGAATTTTTCCATTTGTAATCTTTGATGTGCACAGTTAATTTTTATGATACAAATAAGTCTTGTAGGCTATAACCTATGAAACATCTGTTTGATCTTGTCCTGTAACTTATTGTGGAACAGAAATGTCTCTTTATTTCCCATTACATTCACTCTCTGCCAGGAATCTGGATTAACATGTTGGAGATCCCCAAAGCAAAAACTCTGAGGTCCTACATACCCTTCAGTTTCCCACCCCCATAAATCAATAAAAAGAAAAACCAACTTTTCATTGTCCCTTCATGCAGGGACATAGCAAAATAGCAATTTTTAGTAGTAGACTTCTCAGTCACAATGGCCTTTCTCAGAGTATTTTATTTAGAGTTGCTCTGAGAACCTGGCATCAAGGTGAGCCCAGTGAGCTCCTAGGCTTTTAAGGCGAGCCCTGCCACAAGCCCTTTACACTTTCAACCTTTACCCTCTTTATTTAAAGATATAATATTTGCAGAGAGCTGAACTCCACTGGGTCTTCTAATATTGCCCACCAACAAACACCCCTAATACATGTATTGCCTAGAAGAGGTCTCTTGTCTTAAACACTGTGTCAGCAATGTATTAGTAGTGACAAAGGATACAACACAGAACTGATTTGTGGTTTTGTGTGAATGTTCTCATTCTTTCTAATTATTGTCTGTATTTATTGACTCCCAAGTTCAGATGTACTTTCTGTATATTCCTCTGAAGTTTTTTTTTCCCCTTTTCTTTTTCACCTTTGCTTTTCCTTTCAGTGAAAGTAAGTTGTGCTGTTATGGTGTAGTATCAGGGTTTATCTAAGTGATGAAATGCTGTAATTATTCAGAACTGTGTAATCAGTCTTATTCTATTTAGAACAAGGTTAGAGCAGAATGGACCAGGTACTCATTACTTTCTTATCAAAAACTATAAAACAGACCTGTTGTTAGAGTTCTGCATAATGGAAATAACTATACTGACAATTTTGAGCCATTGATTCTGTTTGGTACTTCAGTGTCTTTAAATTCCCCAGGCTTCCTTTTCTCAATTTTACTTCCATGGGTTGAATTCAGGCTTAGACTTAACTGATGTGGAGCTCAGCAAAGGCCTTTTTAAAATCTTTCTATTTAGTTAACTTTTCCCAAATGAAAATAAAAGGTTTTTTATTCACAGAATGTAGGGGAAAAATATTATCTGAGGAAATTAATTTTTGAAGTGAGCAAACATTGTGCAGCTTACAATTTTTCAAGATGCTTTTCAAGCCATTTCCAATCAGCTTTAAAACAAGTTCAAATGGCTTTTAAATGGAGTTACAATGGGAGAAGTTAACACAAGTCTAATGTAAAAGATAATACAGAGGAAAAATCACTAATTTTGTTAGAGTAAGAACTCTTCTTCATTGCAGTTTCCTTCCTTCAGAGCTCCATTTCTTTCTTCTTTTCTTCATTAAAACCAGTTTTTCATTATGATAACTCATGTAAGAGCTCAGTGCTTCTCAGCATTGCTGAAAAATTCAGTATAATGCATCTTCATCTTTACTAATGACAACATTAGAGAATTTTCAGTTGAGTACCTGACTTGATGAGAGTTGGTTTCCATGAAAGAAAGCAAAAGAAGTCTAATTGTTTCAGTCTAATTAAATTTTCAGTACAAAAATTAGATGACAAAGTTAATGCCACTCTTGTCTGATTGTTGTGCCATTGTATTTCTGGTTATAAAGTGACGCCCACTCAGAGATGCTTAATAAGGGATTAGAACTTTGATGTCACAAGCTATAGATTGCATTTCTCTGTGAAGATATTAATTGGCTTCTATTTTGACAGGTCTACTGTCAAATAAACAAGTGAATGCATTGGTAATTTTGTTGTGGCTAAAGTAGTAAGCAAATGATAGAGCCAGTAAGAGTTAATGTATCCAAGAGTGAACATTTAGGCTTGTGCATCATCATATCAGTTGCCAGAGGACTAAACCATGCTTCAAAAATAACTGTAGATCCCAGAGGATGCTTAAGGCCTGGTTTCCATCCCCATCTCTCAGTTAATGGTTCTATTTAGGGTAGAATCGTTAGTTCTCTCTGAACTGATTGCTGTTGTTGTCAGTTGTACTAGTTAACTCAGATATATATGTGGAGGCTCCACAAAGCTTTGTTCAGGATACAGAAGTAAAGGTCCTGGGTCAAGTTTTAGGACTTCTTAAATACTCATACATACATACATACATACATACATACACACACACACATATATATATGTGTGTGTATGTGTGTATGTGCATTAAATTGAGGTCATAGCTAATTATTTAGCTTGCATTTAGAAAATGTTCTAAAGCTCCAAAATGGAAAAAAAAAAAAATATCTATGCAGGCAGATGTGAAATGCTGCTGTTGTGGTATGGCAGGATGCTGGTTGCTTTAAAAATGCAAATGTCTAGAAAAGGTACAAGTCAACCAGTCTGAAGTTTTTGTCCAGTTGTTAAATATTGGCGATTTGGCTGTAGTGAGCATACAATATATATAAATATATATGAATATAAAGCAAGTTAAATGCTCATCTCAAAGCTGGGTGCAGTCCAAAGAACACAGATATTCCTCCTGTCTACCTTGTCTGCCATGGCTTGCAGTATTTACAGAGTGAACCTTCATAGGACTTCTGTTATCTGCTGAAAAAAACCCTGCAGTCTTTTTGGCCCTTGCCAAGCTTTCATTACAAAGCTTTGTCAGATAATGACACTCGCATTCCGTGGTGTAATCTGGGTCTGTTTGAATGCTTACATGAAAAGTTTTAAAATCACTCTGCAACTTTCTTTAGATAAAGCAAGCCCAAATTAAAAAGGGCAGCATAGTATGAGGAAACTACAGGTATCTGTCATATGCCCATGTACTGACTGCCTGTGCAACCACATACCCATCTTACCATGCTGTATGTGTTTAATTACTGCGGTATGTCCAGATGGTGGAAGTGAAGAATGAGCTCTGTACACCCATGACGTTATCCATTTTCACACAGCCAGTCATTAGAGAAGTACTTCTCGTACTGTTCCTTGCAGCCTAATACAATAATACAGCTCAGTGTTCTGGAAAAATTGTTATTCATTACTTACGTGAACATAATGGAATTGAAGTTCAGATTACTTAAATATTTGAATGAGTGGTGGCATCGCCCAGCACAGGTGTAAACATGCCTCTGCAGTGCCTCTTACTGCTTTAGGCCCTGGGCTATCACAGAAGAGGAAAGCTGCACTATTGGTAAAATGAACTTCTACTCATCCTTTTTGTACTTATCATCTTGCCACATCTATTCTCTTTGTGCAGTGCTCAGTTAAAACAAGTTTCTCATCATTTTCAGAATTATCCTCTGACTCCTGAAAACTGGCACATACACATCAGCAACATCAATCAATTATATGAAGTGGTCTGAGGAATTTACAAAATGAATCTAATATGGTCTTTTACACCAAATTCTATGTGTCCAAGAAGTACCAGCCGAGTCCTGAAATACCAAGTGAGTTGAACAGTATTACTGCTCAGATGAGGGTGTCTTAACTATGTGCCCTGTAGTCCAAGTGAACAGTAGTTATCACAGCGTCTTTTAGGTAGAGGAATCAGGGAATCACAAAATGATTGGGTTGGAAGGGACCTCAAAGATCATCGAGCTCCCACCTCCCTTCCATGACAGGGACATATTCCACTAGACCAGGGTGCTCAGAGACCCATTCAAGCTGGTCCTGAACACTTCCAGGGATGGGCATCCACAACTTCTCTGGGCAACCTGTTCCAGTGCCTCACCACTCTCATAGTAAAGAATTTCTTCCTAATACCTAATCTAAACCTACTCTCTGTCAGTTTGAAGCCATTCCCCCTTGTCCTGCCACCACATGTCCTTGTAAAACATCCCTCTCCATCCCTCTTGTAGGCTCCCTTTAAGTACTGGACAGCCACAGTCAGGTCATCCCAAAGCCTTCTCTTTTCCAGGCTGAGCAATCCCAGTTCAGCCTTTCCTTCGTTCATGCAGTTTGTGGTCTACATCACCTGTCTGTTGTCTCTCTCTGTACTCCTGAGCTATAGTTGCTAGGTGGTGAGATTTGTGGTTGATGCCTAGAATCCCATAAGTGTGTTTAACCACAGAAGTTAAGAAATTTTTGTCTTTACTCAAAACTATTAGCTTGTGCTTTTGAAACATGGTCAGGCCACAGAATTGGCTTTTGGGCATCTTCTGTAGCTGTCTGTTGGATTTTTTGAGTTATCTTCAGTTGCTACAAGATGCTAAGATTCCTCTCAGGAATTTCTCATAGAGATTTGTCATGCTAAGAAATGGCTTTTGAAGCAATCACGGTAGGTTCATTGCTGGAGAACAGGGGCAGGTTTATTCTGCTTCTACAGGCCAGGATCCTGTTTGGGTTATTCTCTACGTTTGTTTTAGCCATTTTTAATAACAAGGGTGTCAGTGCTGCATAATCTGGATCTGTTTCAGAAATTGTGTCACTCATTTTGAGAGGTAAATACTTAAATGAATGTTTTTTGCAGTAATACAAAGCTCATGAGGCTTGGATGATTAGATTAGAAATATCTCTTAAAGCAAGAGCTGGAGTTGCAAAAGGAGCAGTTTGGGGGAAAGAAAGACTGATATGGAATTACGTGGTTGCATCTGTGCATATATAGCGATGGAAACATATGTGTTAAGCAAGTTGAGTGACTATTTGCAAAGATGTATTTCTATATGGCCTTTTTTTAATTAAAAAATTGAATTTTGTTAAGGAATCTATCACTCATCTGAATATGAGTGCTAAAAGAGAACATAGGAAGTGAGGTTTTAGTAGTTTTTATGGCAAGAGTGACACAAAGATACAATTCTTGTGGTGTGAGCTAGTACTGTTTGTCCCCAATCTTTCCAGTTCTTACTTTTTCCTACATGCTTTCCCCTGGCCGCTTGTTACTCTTTTCCTTTTCCTCCCTACGTAGCATCATATCACTGTTGCTGGGGTGTTCCCTGTAATTTTCCTCCGTATTGTGATGTATTAAGGAATTTTTAAAAATTACTTATTTTTACCTCTTTATCCTACGCTGAATAAAATATCATCATCCCCTTTCATTCACGTCAGACTCTAAAGGCAACTACCACTAGGCTGTCAAGTGCTAGTGAGCAACATTTGAATTTGGCTCTCTATGGATATGTGAAATACTAGTCCTTTTGGGCCTCGTACTTCCATGATCTGTTTACAGTCTGTTACCCTTAAGAGGAAAATAAGTGAGAAGTTTACTGTTGACTTAGGAAGTAGGTCAGGTTTTATGCTGGCTTACATAAGTTTAAATATAAATTTTAAGTATTTCTTTCTCACCATGGTACACCAGCTCAACTTGCTAGTAGTGCATTGTCCAAGGCATTAATTGTATGTAAGTATTCTTTTCTAAGTAAACTGCATCAGCAAGAGTGAACCTTGAAAGAATTCATAACTTTTCAGTGTCCCTGTGTGAAGGTATTTCAGCTGTCCGGGGGTCTGAACATCACACTGAGCACATGGATTCATTTTGTGAAGTACAGCATTACTTCACAATTTGGACCCCATGTCTATTAGCCTTGCCCAGTCTCTCATAAAATGTTCTTTCCTTTTTGCTTTGCTCAATTTCACTATTGTCTTTGGTTTTAAGGGAACGTTAATGTTTAGAGCCAGGCTAAATAGAAGTTTAGCTTTTAGCAAACTTCTTAACTCATTCTCTGTAAGTGGCTCCTCTTTCTTGACAGACAGCAATTTAAATCCATTTTACACTATGTTACCCTCCCCTTCTCTGCAGCAATTATAATTGTATCTTGAAATTTTTGTGCATTAAATCCCTTTCCTTCCTTCTCATAGAGTGGTTCTAAACTACCTCAGACTTTGTTGTGAACAGGTACAAGTTTCAGCTACAGTTTTTAGTCTCCATCATGGTCTTCAAATGTTCTTTAAGTGCATGTGTATGTAGCAAAACTGGCCTGCCAGACCCTGATTGCATTTTCAGGAATACTGTCCCAAGTGAGACATGTAATTGGGATGAATTCACAGTCACACCTGTTCAGGCTCTCGCTGATACCTCTTTCAAGAAAAGCTTTTCAGGAGCGCAACTTCTGGTATGGGAAGCGCTTCAACTTTCTCTTTGAAGGGACATGATGCTGCCTGCACTGGACGACTTCCACCTCTCCATTATCGTGACAAGCATCATAAAACTGCATCATCAGGCCTCCATCCTTGGCTGCAGGATCCATGCTATTGCATTGGACTGTGCTCATCATATGAGAATAAACCCCACGTGGCGTGTTCTGATGACCTTAGTGTCATTTTATTGTCACTTTATACTGCAGCAGACGTGCATTACCAACCCTTTGGGCTAATTAGGTTTCAGGTAAAATGGTGGTTGCAAATTGTGCTGCAGTGATCCAGTTGATAACTTTGGGAATTGTCTGGTTTTGTAAGTTATCCATTGAACAACTTGGCAAACCTCGTTAGTACTGATTTCCTTTTCACCAGCAGACATGCGTATCGTCAAACAAACATTTTGTAACATGGAATTTTCTATGAGCATCCGGCAAAAGAAGCATCCCAAGTATTTTCTTAGTAGCAATGTGTGTATTTGTAACAAAAGTTTTAGAATTATTAAACTGCTGTAAGCTATTTTGTGCATGCTCTGGCATTGTATTAACAGTTTGTATTAACAGCTGATAAGCAGAGGGCTGTGGCAGACAAGGAAGGCTGGCTGTGGATTTTACAGTTTGAAAGAGCAGCAGAGTGACAGAGTGGATGCAGGACCAGACAATGCTCAAAGCAAATCATAAAGTAAAACTGTTGTGCTTTGTATTTATTTCTTTGGGGATTCTTCTTCAAAGTATTTAACTTCACAGGAAAATATAGAGTATATTTAAAATAGTAACAATTAGAAATACACCTTTTCAAGAATGAGGGAGGTGTGATTTGAAAAATAAAGTGATCTTTTGTGCTTCACTGCTTGTCTGTAGTTTTGTTAACAATGTTAGCATCTGTCTGATGCTGCTCACATATTGCATGTGTGAATAGAAGACTTTGAACTGTATTGATTTCTCATCAGAGCAAGGAAGTTAATAACCTCATCATTGATATATTAACTCATAACGACACAGCGCTTGTTACTCTTTTCAAAATGAAAATATCAACATAGAAAATGGTGGTGATTTTCACTGTGACTTCCAGGCCACTGGGTATCCACAAAGCTACTGCAAATGTTTGGACCACCAAGTTGCTACCAGGATGTGCTGCTAGACTCTCTGGATGAAGTGTATGAATGAGTATTTAGCTTTATTTCACAAAAAAAGTGAACAAATATTGTGAGACTTGAGATTCTGTTTCCTAAAAAGAAACCAAAAAAAAGGCATGATTTTTCAGAGGTTTGAAGCTGATAAAGCCCTTGGTGTCCATCAGACTACCATGAAAGGTGGGAGCATTGAATGTTTGAATCATGAATATTAGACCTTTATCTTCCTGGCTTATCAGCCAAACATATCAAACAGAATTTTTGTAAGCCTTGGCCATCTTTCAGAACTGCCCTAAAGTGATGAGTGTTCTCCAGTCTCTCTCTGTAACTATGCTACATTCCTCTATCATGTAATTGTCTAAACATTTGTATGTCATGCTATGTCCTTAGTAAAAGTACATAACCTTTGTTACCTAAAAAGTGGAGAGGTCAAACTCAAAAAAAGACGGTACTGAGTTGTAAGATCAAGCTGAGGTACCACAACAAACCATACAATGCGATAATGTAATTAAATCTAATTTCTTTTGTGTCTTGATTAGTCATACAATAGTAAATATATTTGACAGTTATGATTAGATTTTGAGAATAAAAATGAGATTAAGTATCATATCCTCCTGTTCATTTTAAGAAGCAGATGTGCAGATTCTGAAGCATAAGCGGCCATTCAGCTCAGCTACTGAACTGTGACACATGGAAATACTGAGGCAAGGAAGCCTTACTTTTGAATTGATGTACCTTTTTGAAAAGGTACAGGCTGAAAGTGGTACAATCCAGCCAATGAGAGGAAGCTCGTGCTGGAGCCATCTGCATTTCTATGCCATGTGTCCAAGTTAAAAAGAGAGTCAATTATTTTTACTGTCTTGACAAATCAGAGGCCTCTTGAGGCCTTTGGGAAATTTTCGTTGCAGCCCTCAGCAAAATTTTGATTGTGTTCAAGATAATACAAATTGTAGTGAGTGCTGAATATATTAGACTAGAAGAAAAAACACATTAAAAGAAGCATAGAGAGCAGGCAAAGAGGTAGGATGAGAACAAAGCTAAGGAGAAATATTCTTTCTCCTTGCTCTGGTAAGGGTAGTTTATGTTTGTGCTTAGGTAAAATCATCAGCAGGGAGGGCTCATGAAGGAAGTGCAGACTGAAGTGGAAATACAGCTGCCTTTCCAAGCAGTAGTGGAGTGCAGCCAGCACTGTCACTGCTGCAGCCTGAGGATTTATTTCAAAGTTGTTTCTAATTCTAAGTGATGGGCTTGCTTGCTAATGAGCAGTGGCAATTGAAGTTTAAAACACCATGACGCATCATTTCAGTAAGAGCTGGAAAGACCAGACACAGATCAAATCACAATCATTTTATCTTTACAATGCAAAGCAAAATGCACATAAACAGGACATTTTTGTTGCTTATTCATTTTGTATTTTAATCTCTATTAACTGCTGCTTAAACATCCTTGTAGGCTGTGTTAATTAAATTAAACATCCTGGAAAGTAGGCAATGGTTGCCTTGTAGCTCAAAGCAAAAAAGAAATAATCGTATAAAAACCTATTTGAGTCTCTGTATTTACATACTTTGCCATTCTCTTCCCCTTTTTCTCATCCAATAATATGCTGACCTGCATCTGGAAAAGTGTGTGGGTTTTGCCTCAAAAGCAAGAACTGAGGTATAGAGATAAAAGCATATCCCACTTAATAAGAGTAGACACATCACAAAAGTACTCCTTGTTGCAGCTGAGTCATTGGAAGTGCCTGGTCCATGCAGTGCCACCTTTAGTCCTGTTTATGGAAGACTGTTCCTTGTTGTCTGCTTTTTAAGGTGGTAAACATTAACTTGAAGGTTGATGTTTAAATTGCTAGGTATTTTTCCTTGAAGACTGCTTGACTCGGGGAGAAACAAATATTCACAAATCTTCACCCCCCTCAGCAACAAACTGTCTGATTGCACAGGAACCCTTCTGGCTTGCAGAGAGGGCACGGGCTGGTTGTTCTCGATGCATTCATTGAAACGCATCTGTAGCTCTGTTTGATCAAACACCTGCATGTTTTTCAGATGTGAATGGTCACAGCAGGTGTGTAAGGGAGATAGTGGTATTCTTAGCACTGAAAAATCACCGTCTCTGGAATAAAATCAGGTTGGCAAGAAGGAGGTGTTTTTATAATATAAAAGGTATATCCTATCATCTGGACATTATTTTTTGTGAGGGGACATTCTACACCCTATGACAATTTCTTTTTGGAAACCTGAATATACCCACTAGATCACTGGTATCCTTGTGTTCATTGACTTCTTCAAGGCACTAAATGTATTTGTGAGTTAATTATCTCCTCTACAAAAGCCATCCTGAGTGTTCCCATTGTGTGTCTATTGAGGAGGAAATGAAGATGACCCACCCTTCTGTGCACTGTGCAATAGCTTTTACATTTTCACCTCTGCCAGGTCGTATGTGTGCTTTTACCTGAGACTTGCTTGTCAGTCCCCAGTTTCACTCATAGTCCTTCACTTGGACTTGTGGTGTGGTTTTTAGAAGGCACGAGCTGCTGCTGGGCACCTGCAGGTGCTGTATGTAGGGGATGAACCTTCCCCAGCCAGGGAAGCACAGCTATAGAATAGCCAAGGGCTTTGGTCATCCTCAGAATCACAGACTAAATTAGATTGGAAAAGACCTCTGAGATCAAGTCCAATCTGACTGAACACCACCTTGTTAAATAGATGATGGCGTTAAATGCCATTTCAGTCATTGCTCGAACATCTTCAGGGATGTTGACTCCACCACCTCTCTGGGCTGTCCATTCCAATGTTGAATCAACCTTTCTGTGGAGAAATTCCCCCTGAGGTCCAACCTGAACATCCCCTGGTGCAGCCTGAGGCTGTCTTTTCTCATCCGGGCACTGGCTGCCTGGGAGAAGAGGCCAATCCCCACCCAGCTACAGCCCACTTTCAGGGGTTATAGAGAGCAATAAAGTCTCCCCTGAGCCTCCTGTTCTCCCAGGTAAAATCCTCATGGAGGTGTAACTGCTCTCCAGTGCATCCTCCCTGATCTACCCTTGGCTACTGCCTCGTGCCTCGGGTACTCTCAAATAGCTGGATCTGCTGCCTGGAGCTCATGCGCGGGCAAGAGCAGAGACTGAGACACAGCTGTGCTTATTTAATACAAAGACCTCTTTGCCTTGTAGGTGATGCGTGCTCGCAGGTATTTCTGCACACCTGATGGATGCAAATGGCCACCAGCAAATCAGCTGTGCTCATGCACACACTTTGCTAATGAGAGGTCCCGAATTCGGTACAGAGAATTTGTGAGCTTTGAAAATATGGGCTGTTGTATCCTTAGGTAGTAAGCTTTGTCACAGGCTCCAGGATTGCTGCTTAAAAACCATGTGAAAGTGATTCTAGCAACAATTACTCCTAATTGCCCTTGCCTTGGAGATGCATGAGACAAGTCTGAGCTCTGTTCAGAGGTATTTACTTTTTGATAAATAGCCATTTTGCAGCTTGATTTAATGGCTTCATTAGGCACTGTACTAAGAGATCATGCACAAACAAATGTACTTGCACATATCAATGAAGGGCATGGTAAGAGTATTAGAAATTTGCTTAAGGCACAGCTAAGGCTGCCTGGTGTAGTTCTGTAAGTGCATTCTGTTTACAAGGCAAATTACTATCAATCCATCATTGCAATGTGTTAAACTGATGCTGCTATCAGGATCTGAAAAGGTCTTGCTTTCCAGCAGTCTAATGAAATGAACACTTACAATGTGTATTTTAAGAAAGGAGAATGTGGTAGAAATAGATCTGTTTCTGTCAGGTGTGTTCTTTATGCTGAATGCTCTGTGCTAAACCTCTGCATAAATATCCTTGTTGTTTTAATTCAGATGTGACATTATCACATTTTGTTATCAGCTGCTGGGTAAAAAGATATTTTTTGCCAAGGTGCTGACATAGTATGGTTTTATTGCTACTTACACTGCTCAGACTTCAGTATCACATAATGGAGGTGATGCTTTATTTTATAGACGTATTTCTAAGCTAAAGTTTCACTATTCATAAACAGATAAATGAGGGTTTATTGATATAAATGGAACATGTGTCACAATGATCCTTTAGCCATGTTCTAAGCTGTATAGTGTCAGTAGAAGTTTGCTGCCAATATATAAACTTACATTATAGTTATATTTTGATTTATCTGGTTATTAATGGTAATACCAGATGGAAATGGCTACCTTTGGAACTGAATGGAACCAGGAAAGGAATTGCACGTGCTTTTGATGCTGTCATAGTACTGTTCTGGTTAAACCTTAGCAGGGGAGTAAAAAACCACAGCTTTGCAATTGAGGCTGTTAGAAGAAATGTGGTTTTCTGCACAAATACAGGAAATAACAGTAGGGGTGTTCAAATATTCCCAGTCAACAGCTTTCCAGTTGATGTGTACAGTTAACTCTTTTCCCATGTGTTTAATGGTCCTGCTTTCTTGTCCTGCTCCCAGCAGCTCTCATCCCTCTGTAACTCCAGTGTGGAGGGCTTTCTGCCAGCGACAGTTCTGTTCTCCAGCTCCCAAGTTCAATCTACAGAAAGGGGGATAAAGCATATAATTACTACACAGATATTTTCTTTGTCCACGTTCCCATACAGTCTTGGTACAAATGTTTATTTAAATGGTGGGAAATGCCAGTAGCTCCCTTGTCAAAACCATCTCTCCCAGGTGGAGACCTGGGGACATATTTGGGCAGGGAACACTGAATACAGGGTTAGTACTTTGAAAGCTTTGAAAACTAACTGGGGTAAGTTTTGGCACAATTGGTTTAGTGTTAGCCCCTGATTAGAACAGACAGCAAGTCCAGTATTCTTCCTACTTTTTTGGAACTAGGAGCAACAGTATAAGCATATATATGTTATCCTGCATATTTTATGAGATCTGAATTCCCCATTAAACTGACCTTTCCTTTTGTTTCAAACTAGACTAGGCCCCATGACTTACAGCAAGAAATCCTGTAATCTTCTAGCATTTGCCATATTCAGGCTTGACTGATGGTGTATTTAAGAACTTCCACTGTCTCTTGCACTGGCACACAGCTGTTTGGGTGATGGCCCAACACATGGGGGTTCTAATACATGACCAGGGTGAATAAAACATCTGCTCAAAGAGGATGCTGTTTTCCCTTCACGTCATTGTTAATACTGGCAGGCTCAGAAACACAAGCCACAAGTTTACTGATACTCAGGGCATTTTCTTTCTTGTTTTCCAAGTATTAACTCTGAACTGCTCCCACTGGTAGCTGTTCAGGGAAATGATTGTCCCAATAACTTAAATGCTATGATTTCTAAGCTTAACTGTTACACATTTCAGATATTCTCTCAGTGGGATAAGAAAACAGGAAGCCAGCTTATTATTCATCTTCAGAAAATGATCCTTTAGCCAGATTTATGTATATGAAGCAGGTCATGAAAGGGCCTGGCACTTCACTTTAGGCTATCATATGATCCATAGTCAAGGAGATGCTCTTGTAAACATTGTAGGGATGTTTTCCTCTCTGACAGAGATAGGAGCTGATGAAACATGAATATTCAGTGCCACAACATCCAAATGACCTACAGGTAAGGCTGATGTCTGCCTGTAACAGTTTCTAAGGTCAAGAGATTACAAAATAACTTAGATCATCTGCTTTCCAAGGCTGTGACATCCTGACTATGTAGTTGAAAGTAGCCTGAACTCTGAAGCTGGCAGATACCTATATGAGGTGTATTGAACATGATCTCTAATTGTCTCCACTGATTGCAGTAGTGGGCAGGCCAAATCAACCATGCTGTTGGGCAAGACATAGATGTATGTGCCTTCTGCTAAGACACCACAGAGAATGCTCATGGTTGCTTGAAGCAGTCCTGTATCAAACGTAGTGGTTGACTTTTATTCCATTAAGATGCTTCTGTAATGTCTACATCCAAAATATTAAATGTTTTCAACTTGAGTACAAGTTTGTGTCAAGGTAACTGTGGTACAGTCTCTGTCACTAGTATCACTTGCAGCACCTCCCTGGTGACATAAGATCACAGTTTTGGTAGTCATCTCACTGATGAAAATCTTCTCTGCTAGGTACTGTGCAAAAGTGTTAATTCAGGCGTAGTTTGGAAGTGTTGGCCGGCCCATTTTGTGGCAAGGAAGATAACTAACATATTCTGTTCCCCTGAAAATATTCTAGAAACTATTAGGTAACTGATCTTTTGTAGATTGTTCTTCTGAGAATGTGAAGTAGCAAGTTGTTCTAACATTTTCCTCTTATGTGAAAATAAAATTGCCCATTGTTTTTTGAGTGATTTTAATCTTAAGGTTGATGGGCAAATCAGTCTTGTTTTTCTCAAAATTAATGGGTTTCCTTACCTTTCTCCCCATTGTTCTTCCTTTTCTCTCCACCATCAGAGCCAAACTACTAAAACATAGCAGATGCTGACAAACAGAAAGAACCCCTTCTGCTCTTAATTTATCAAGAAAGTGCTAAAAATTTAGTTTTCTTGTTCACTTAATCATTTTGACAAGTTGACAGTACAATGTATCATCACTAGACAGGTGACTGCTAATTCTGCAGCAGAATTCTGCTGCGGGTTCTCAAGGGAGATTTTTATTGTAAAAACTGACATATATTGTATCGAGGCAATCAAAATACATTTAGGAAAACAGCAATTTGCTACTTTGTGCAGTTAAGTGTCTCTCTGGGTCTTTATCACTGCTGAGACAGAGTTTCCTCTAATCTCAGCAGCCTCAGAATGTGAGCTCTGGTAAAGCAGGCAGGTCCTTCATGTCAGTCCCCACTTCGGAAGCTGTTGCGATGCTGACAGATAGGAAGTAGACAGATGTTTGCTTAATGGTTCTTTCCCTGGGGGCTCCTGGCAGAGCTCCTGGCAGGAAAATTGGGGAATTACCTTGGCAATTGCTAACTCACTTTCCCAAAGCGATAGACCAGTGCATTACAAAACAAATTTGACCAGTTTGTGAATGTATGAACTGCCTCCAGAAAGGGAGGGCAACTATTCCTAGCACAGATGCTGTCACACATCTCTTGCTCTGTCAGATCAGTTCCATTGCTGTTGGCAAGGACTGGTGTCTGATGCTTCAACATGAAGGGAAACATTCTCCAAAACATACATGATTTGAGTGGTCCTGGATGGAAGACAGTCAGGAAGCAATTTCTGAAAAAACATGCAGGGTAGGGGGGAGAGAAAAAAAAGTTTAATTTTTGTTTAAAGTGCATTTTCGGAAACTGTGGTAATCATCATGGTAGAAGATTCTGATAAGGAGAAATTCTAATTCTCTCCTCACGTGATGACAGTTTGTCCTGCAAAGTGAGGTCAGATTACTTTTTTTCTTCATGGTTCCCATAGTGGTGGTCAGAGGACCAGGCAGAGGGAGCTGAGATGGCTGTACCCCTGTGTGCAGTCAGGTGTTGGAAGTGTCAGCTGACAACATATTACACTGCTTATTTTGCTCCATGGATTACATGCTGTGCCCACATGTTGAGATGCTTTTAACTCATGTGCAGACTTCGATCTTTATTTTTATTTTTTTCCTCTGGTATTAGTGGGTTTTATCCGTGACCTGTGCAAGAAACAGCCCAGGCTGAGGAGAATATCTAAGCCTTGCTGATGCCTGCCATATGGTGACTTATCCTGGGATATATTTTCTCTTGATTTCTCTGATATATTCAACATCACAATCCCCATATGGCTATTGCTTCTTTGTGTATTCCAGTGGGAGTTTATCTTTTGCTTTTCAAAGATTTGCCACAGAGACTATCCTTAGTGGAACAGCACTGTGTGCCTGGCTCATCTAATCATCCTCCCTAGTTAGGGATGCATCAGGGACTCTGTGTTAAATTGGGAAGGGCTTTTAAAGTTGAATATCTGAATACTGAAAGCTGTAGAAACACTGAAGAGCAAACAGAAGGCATCATATATTTGAGTGTTCGGTCAGCTTTGACTTCCTACTGCCTACAGCTGACTGAGACTTGATTTTCATGGCAAAGCTTGGGGAATCACAGTAAAGAGATATCCCCTCCTCCTGAAGTGACCAGAAATATTTTCTTCCATTACAGCAAATTCAAAACATGCAACTTGTTCAAGGATCTTTGCTGAGCTATTACAGTAATGTAGGACTGCATCATAGTTCCACCCATGTGATATCAAAATATAAGAGCATCTTGTTGATACTGGCAAGTCAAATCTATCTAGGTGCTCAGTAGGTTTTTTATAAAATTACAATAAAAAAAAAAAATCAACCCCCTGTTGTTCATCATAAAGCATTTTTCCTGCTGTTTCACCTTACCCTGAAGACCATGACTCTTCACATCATCATACTGGGGGCATGTCCATGGCAGTGAGTAGTGATTCTGGGAGAGAACAAGTGCATTGGTCTGCTTAAGACTCATCTTGTAGAGAGCAGCATGAGTCAGTGAAGTCAGAAAACCATCCTAAAAAATCCTGAAACAGAGTCCAAAGAAATGCAGACTCAGTGGGACTCTTCAGGATACAAGCAGCATGCTGCTCCTATGCAATGGTTTCCAGCTGGAACCACAGTGGAAAAATAAACCCAGACCAAAGTAGATTCTGCTTTTTCCAGTTCCCAGTTGACATATCAGTGCACAGCATAGTATGATTTATTAAGTTACAGGTTTTTCATTCAGACATCTGTTAGATTTTTATATCCTTAGCGATAGCAGTAAAGGAGTTTCATATAATGTCTTATTACAATGGCATCAGATGCTGGAAAGCAGCACTGTGAAAGATGTCACTGTGATTTTGAGAGGTACAGTGCATGCATATCATCAAGATTAATTAATGGTAAGAAACAACATCAGTGTGAGAATTTTATTACCCTAACTGCCTTTGTTTTCAAAACAGAAAATATGTAAACAATTATAATATTCTGTCCTTCAACCCCCAAATCCACTCTTCTTTCCTTTCTCCCTCCCCTTGTTAGTCAAAATCAGACAGATGGTGTGTACTGAAAGGCTGTAAATCAGGAAGGATATAGCCTAAGGTCTGTGGCATATGTAGTATTTATAGGTATTTCCTATACTCTATTAGTACTTCACACCTCTAAAACATCAAGTATACAGTAGCATTAAGATGAGAAAAATAGGAATAGTAGAGTAATAAGAACAATTTTAAAAAAAAACAAGTCCAGGGTATTTTTCTGAGATTAATGAACTGGTCATAGATATTGATTATACAACTACTTCCACCGTGTAAGTCTAGACACACTGGAAGACTCTTCACCCACTTTTCTATACTGGTAAGGTTACATATGTGTGAGTCTATGTACACGTATGTACAAAAAAATGCAGATGCACACACACACACACACACACACACACACAAGAGCTTTCTTTGATCCAGCTCCTCAAGTCTCTCAGCTAACTGGCAAATACATATCAAAGCTCCAATGAAGTAGCTAAACCAAGTAAATACAATGTCTTATATTTATCCACAGTTTCTACTCTTCCGATTCTGCCTCACGCAGGTCACAGTGTTTGGCAATGTTCTCACGTGGTTTGAGCTGCTGTAAATCCTGGAGGAGTTCTGTAGTGAAGTTACACAGTAAGGGCTGTGTGTTACACACTGAATCACAGAGTTTTACCAAAGAAGCTGCAATATCAGCTGCTTTCCTGAATTGCTTGTATTTATGGGGAGTGTTCATCAGTGACAGATAAGGTCAATTTGTGCTGCTGTCATCATTGCCCACAGACCAAGAATGAAACAACTTTTCAGAAGTTCTTTCTGCTTCTTTCCTGTCTCATGTCACCTGGAAAATGAACTTTGGTAAGAATAATCAAAAGAATGGCACAGCCAGTGCAGATTCTGGGCACATTTGAGACACTTCTGATCTTGAAACTGCATGATTATCTGGTTTACTCTATTACTCATCAATAAAACTATTGTTGAGTTGTTATCTGCCTGGGCACTCAGGTACTGTAGCTGAGAGCACCACCCACACTTAGGTAGTTAAGACGGGCATGGTAAGTTAAGACTGTAACATTAGACTCTGTGACTGAATCAATATGAATTTCTATAATGTACAAGTTCAGAAAAATGTAAAAGAATGTAAAGGCCCCATGCAAAAGCAGAAGGAGGTATCAGTGTCCCAGCAATAGCAAAGTTAGGTGTCTGAGAAATGGCTTGAAGGCAACCTCTTCCCCAAAGAGCTGGTATTTTCACAAGACAAAGGGATCTTTAAATAAGCAAGAAACACTATAAAAACCTTCCTGAGCTAATGACTTTAGTGATGTCTGTGGTGACCTGATTGGTTAACTGGGTGGGGAGATTTCTCTTCACTCATATGGGTGACAGGAGGTCTGTGAAACTAAAATGTAAAAACCTTATGAGTATAGCCTTTGCTCCCAGTTTGCCCACATGAAATCTTTAATTCCGGGTCTAACGCAAAATCCTTTGTATGAGAAGTAAAAACTGCTGGAGATGTGCAATAATGGAGGCCCATGAAATTCAGAATCACTGCCATGTTATGTTTTCTTCTTGTTAATGTGTTTTTAAAGTCAGCTCAGTGTATTCTACAGATCTCTGTGTTGCATAATATGGGATTCCTATCTCAAGGAACTTGAAATTTAATTTCAAACATAAAATAATAGGTAAGGTTGCAAAAAAATAGACAGGTCTGTGGCAAAGCACTTCAGTCAGTGCATGCAAATTTCTTGCACCTGAAAGGAGATGTGAGGTGAAAGTGAGAAAAGAAAGTGAGGTGAGAGTTGGTCTCTTTTCCCAAGTAACAAGTGATAGGAAGACAGGAAATGGTCTCGAGTTGCTCCAGGGAAGGTTTAGATTAGACATTAGGGAAAATTCCTTCACCAAAAGGGTTATCAAACATTGGAACAGGCTTCTCAGGGGAGTGGTGGAGTCACCCTCCTGGAGGTATTTAAAAGTTGTGTGGATGTGGCACTCAGGGACATGGGTTGGTGGTGAACACAGCAGTGCTGGGTTAATGGTTGGACTCGATGATCTTAGAGGTCCCTTCCAACCTAAATGGTTCTATGATTCTAAATAAAAATAAGTTGGGTTTTTGTACCCAGAGAGTGGATTATGGATTTAAAGAGACTTTTCCAAATGTCTATGATATGAAAATAGAAGCCACAGAATAGTGGTGTCTCTGTAGAAGACAGATTTTGTTTTCATTGTAGTTTTATATTTAGAGACAGCAGCTAGTATATTCTGTCCCAGGAGGCCTTTCCTCAAAATTTGCTGCAAGTATCCTACCACATAACAAATTTAACTTGGGATGTGGGGATTTTTTTTTTCATTCATACCTTGAGGCAAAAGAGATTGTAACAGCTGTCTTTCATATTTCACCATGGTACATCTGTATTGCAATTACTGTTTTGTCTAAATTTCCCTTTAGCAGGATTTAGATAACCAAACAAGATTTAAGGCTTCACTGTGCAAAAAAAACAAGACACAGAAGTCACTGTATTTATACTGATGCTCAGCCTGATGTGTTTCTACAAAACAACACAAACAAATTCAGTCTGGGACATCAGACTTACAATTTAAGTGGGCAGAAAGGAACATGTATGTTAAGGGAAAAAACTGCTGAGAGAGGGAGGAGAAAGCAATACGTGAAACAGGGTATCCTAAATTAATAAATCCTAAGCTCTGCACATTTTTGTCTCCTCCTTTCTGGTTCTTGTTACTGCTCTTTTGGGCAATCACTTTATGGCATGTCTTTGGTGCAAGTGTCCCTTTGCCCCTAAGTATGTGTCAGGAAAGTGGCTATCCTGCAATATAACCAGCAAGGATCAATACAGTGACAAACTGTTTTACTGTGAATGGAGTTGATAAAACATAACCAATAAACTTTGCTGAAAGGCTGACAGGGCTGACAATCACTAAATTCAGAGGGGCCTTGGAGTTTGTGAGAATCTTTTTGCTTGACAAGTGCTCTAATTAATGATTGAAGGAAACAAGGAGGCTCAGCACATGAAGCAGAGTGGGAGGAAACTGCTGGCATGATTAACAGCTGGTAAAAATATGGATTTGAAATAATTGCACTGTTCTCCATGTTCATGGCCTCTTTTTAATCATTCTATACAAGTTCTTTTGATGACAGAAAGAGAGCAGGCTAACTCGCTGGCTAGCCTGAGATCTGCAGGAATCCATTTTGTGGCCTCTGATCAAGAGAAGGCACCTCTCTAATTATTGTAGCAGGGAAGGAGCAAGCAAGAATCACTCACTACCATGTCACGTCAGTGATTTATAATCCACAGCTATAGGACAGTTTAAATTCTCTGTAGGATACAAGCTCAAAAGTGGTAAATCTGGGCCTCATTTTAATAAGTTCAAGAGTGAAACAAAAAATAAAATTGCATTTCTGACTACTGAACAGGTCCCTGCAGGCATGAAGAGGATTTTGTATGACTGTAATTTGACTGCAGATGGAAAGTTACAGGCTTTCTTTTTTCTGATGTGAATTTTATTTTCCAAAACATAGTTTTCATTTTAAACACCCCTCTTGAAATGCCCTTTTTGGTGAATCTGGGTACATACCTCTGCATTCAAATGGGTTTCTCAGCCTGTCAGATGCTACTGGCAGGGCAGTGATTTGTCTATGGACTTTATTCATTCTCCTGTGATTATTAATCAGCTAATAACCACCTCAAAACTTCCTATAAGCCTCAGCAAACCATGACATTTAGTTCACCTCTGAAGTGAAACTTCTGAATAAACATGTGTCCTGACATGGAATTTAGAACAGTACTGGAGAATGATGTGCAGAAAGAGGAGAGAGTGCAGAGAATAGTCAAATTGAAACATAACACAAACCCCCATGCTATTTTCAGATATTAAGGCTAACACTAAGACTACACTAAAGGTGGAAGCTATTTTAAAGGTGGAAGGCTTTTCATACAAAGCATGGCAAGAGAAAAACCCTACAGGACTGCAGGGAACAGGTGTTTGTGCTCCACAGTAGACAGAAGCTGGAAAGAAAGAGAAAATGAAAGGTTAGAGGAGCAGAAAGAAAAAAAAAGTAGGAGGAAAAAAGATGTGGAGAACTAAAACAAATAAAAAGGGCAGCACAGATCCTTAAGGAAAAGATGGAAGAGGTATTAAAAAGGAAAACAGCCAATAGATTTTTCCATTAAGAAAACAGAGTTATTTCCTGGTTCTTTCAAAAAATGGAACCTCAATGAGCAGTTACACAGAATCTCAATTTTTGTACCTCAGCCAAAACAAAGAGAAAAATTAGAAGCTGTGACAAAAATCAGGTACAGAAAGCCAAAAATCTGAAAGAAGCTTAGTTTTGGAGAAACTGAAGTGAAATTAAATGTGCAAATATGCTATCTGTTAAATCAGCTTGAAGGAAATCTCACACACCAATGGGGCAAAAATGACAGCCAGGGACTTGGGAATAGAGCTAGAAGTAGAGAAATGGTAGTCATAATCAGCTAGTCCAAACAATTCTTTACTGTTATTTCCCTCCAAAGTGTTGTTTTTCTTGAACATTAAATGTCCAAAGCATATCAGATTTATTACAAACTACAGTTAATTAATTTAGCACCCCTGCTAGAGAATCCAGTCCATTTTCCTCTGTGTCAGGTGGCCTTTCCAGTAGCATACTCAGCCTTGGCATGCTGCCCAGGAATTCTGTAGCCATTCTCTTGGAAATGTAAGACAGGTGCTACTCTAGGTTGAATCTGTTGATCTTATCTCTGTGTAAATAAGTAAAACATCAGAGGCAACAAATGAGCCAAGAATGAGGCTGTGCTTGATAAAGTCGTACCTGGGCATCTTTAGAATGTCTTGCAAAATGTATTCAACTAAGAATGGAAATGTGGATGCTGAGCTGCTACAGTTGCAGTGTTTGGCAATTTGCAAATCTCAGCCACATTTGTTCTTCCCATATCCATAAATACTATTGGATAAGAGATGGGAGAGAGATCCTATAGTAGAATCTCCATTATCAAAGGTAATGAATAAACCTGTGAGATGAGAAGCCTGTACATGTGCTACTGGGTGCACTCGAGACCACAATAAAATGAACACAATGTCTGTGTCCAGTGCAGGGCTGGATTCAGTTGAGCCTGGTATCTGGCTGTATCAGAGCTAGGCTGGCTCTTGCTGTCACACTAGCATTCCCAAGTCTTCCAGAAAGGCTTCACTAATGCAGCACAGGGCTAGTCTGAATCTGGGTCTGCAGCTGCACCGTGGCTTGAACAAGCAAGCCCTGGCACCAGGAACACAGAGCTGCAGTGCACAGGCAGTGGTTCTGCACAGCATTAACTCAGATCCAGCTTGCACAGGGCTGCTGTGCACAGCTGTACTCAGTCTCACTGCTCTGGAGGTTGTTCCTGCACACTACTCCTGACAGCCCACCTGGTCCTGCCAGTGTGGCACAGGCACTGAGGGACTTTGAATCTAAGGTTTACATGGGGGTTCCAAGCAACACAGATTAGCTCTGTGATTTCCAAGCCTCTCAGTGTCATTGTTCTCCATCTAAGCAATAATACTAATTGTATCAGAGCAAAGTCCCCCTGCAGCCAAACCACAATCTGAATAATCCGATCCCAGGAAACAGAGAGATGACTGCTCTGTTGTATCCATGGTATTAGTTTCTCCAAATTACAGCCCTGCACGGCAAGGATGAGTGTGGAGGTGCAGGAGAAGAAAGACTGCAAAGGTGTCTTGAACTGAGCATGGAAAAGTGCTTGTCTTCTACACTGTCATGATAAATCAGATACTTGACTATGAGTATTCCCAGGGGAAAAGTAGGATGAGCTTCTTAAATCAGCTGAAATGTATATGCAGGAGAGGCAGCTAAATGAAAAACCCCTCAAAGGGAATCCCGGGTACTCAAATATTTAGAGAGAACCAAAGCAGGTTTCATTTGCCTCCTGGATATAGTCACCTCCCTGGGAGAACATGGAGAACTGCAGGGGACAGCAATAATCTGAAACATTCCCCTTCTTGGCTAACAAGGGGAAAAGGAAAATTCCATTAAAAGGAATATGTAACCAGCCGCTAAAATCAGCTCTCTTTGTGATTCTAAAGTATGTGAAGGAGAGCTGTATTTTCACTGTGACAGCATTAATAGATTATCCTGATTCTCTAATGGGTAAAGGAAACCCAAGCACCAGCGTCCCTGCCCCTAGAATTACTTATTTCTTTTTTTATCCCTTTGATATCCTGAAGAAAGGACACAAAGGTTTTAGTGCAATTAAGCAAGAGGGAGACAGTATTTTTAATAGAAGTGACTAATGTATGCCCTGGGAATGATGTGAATTTATGCCAAAGTAATTTTATACCTTCCTCTGACTTATCTGGTGGTGGAACTGCCCACGTGTGACCAAGACCATTAAGCTCAGTAGGCACACTGTTCTGGAGTTCTGTGAGAATGGGGCACGAGCCTTCATTAACCAGTCTGCTTTAAGGCAGCAGTGCCACGTTTCTAAGATGTCTTCCTGAAGCAATACTCCATGAGCCATAACCTCTCACTCTGTCTCTGTTTACTCATACTTGAAAATGAAAATACTTGCTCCAGCCTATCTCACTGGGATTTCTGAGCCTGACCTAGCAATTATGAACTGTGATAAGATCTCTGGAGAGCTGACAGAGCATAGTATTATAATCAGGTTTCTGCTATCTTAAATACTGGGTTTGTGTAAGTTGGTGCATGTATATTCTGTTCCCCTGTTTTGGGGAGACAAAAGGGAGAAGAACAAGTCAAATACAGATTCAGAAATTCTTCTTTATTACTATATAATGAAGGGTAAAGGCACGTTGATTCTTTTGACACATTCTTCTGGTTCCCATGTGCTACCACTGCTGAGGCATAGAGACTAGAATTTTGATTGATACCTCTGTGCCAGTACTTCCTTTCCATGAAGAATCAATTGTTCTACTTAACATGAGGCAATAACCAATATGAGCCCAACATTTCACGTTTGTGGATAAGGATTCAGAATGAATGTTAATAGAAAAGTTCTGGTTAAAAGTCCCTGGCTTCAGTGAATACCCATTTCCTTTCTTATGGTCATGGCAACAAGAAGATGACTCAGGAACTGATAGAAAAGTGTGACTATTCCTTGAAGGGTGCAAAAGTCAAGTATGTTCTGAGGGCTGGCAGGATTGGACCAGAGATACTAGTTGCAAGTTTCCTACAGATCAGTATCTACTTCATCTTGCTGCCAAGGCTTTTTGGAGGCCTCAGATTTTCTGGGGAGGTCAGATAAATGTTATTTTCCTAGTCTGTGTGATGGTGATGAGAGGAGTCACTAATCATCCCTCCTGGGTAGCCAAGTGCCTTCACAGCAAGGTTCTGTGCACTGGGATCGTAGCCAGCCATGGTCAGCATGAAACAGGTTTCAAATCACCAAGGTTAAGAGGTACAGTAAGCAATAGGCTAATCACATTTCTTTAACAGGAAAAGCATCATGTTGTACCCAGTCCCATAGCAGTTCTCTCTCCAGCCTGCCTGGAAGCTTCAGCTCCTTATAAAAGCTCTGGAAGAATAAATCTTGGCTGCCATCTAATGTGATAGTGACACTGATATAAATGTAGACTAGGTTGTCCATCCGCAGTTTCTCTGATTTATACATATTGCACTTTTCCCCATATTCCACTCAAGCCCCTTTCTTGGAGTGAAACCAAATCATATTCCAAACTCCTCGAGCAGACAGCCCTCATTGTTGGCCACCTTAGGCCACCAGCAAGGAGGGCATTCTTACATGTCAGTCCCTGATACTGACATTACTCAGTCTCATAGAAAATACTTCACCTTCACAAGTTGCTCTGGGTTTTAATGAGCCACATTTAAACAATTCACCAGCATCAAAATCCCTGTTATTATTTCAGCTGTGTCTCTGAGATAAGGCAGGTGGTAAACAGATCCAGTTGGACAGTGGATTTGACTGCAAAAAGTGTGCTTGTTCTTTGGAAATTTTAGAGAGCATTTGCTTGACTTGCCCTTTAGAAAAGCTTTGTTCTATTAGAGCTTCCTCTTTCCTGCCCACAGCTTCATGTTTTCTACTGGAAGCAGCTGACAAAAGCATCACGTTCAGTTTTTCCATGAAGAAAATGCTTTATGTTCTGCTTGTCCTTTATGCTGATCTGCAGCACGCACCCTTACAAATGTTTTTTTGTGGGTACAGAGAACAGTGACAGAGCACCCAGCCTGCCACTGTTGATCTACCTGAGCTATCTGCAACAAATTATTTACCCACTGAGTTTGAATTTTGTTTCTGAACAGAGAAGTTTCTCACCCGGAGCTACTCACTGAGTATTTTGTGTAAAGAAATTTTAACAGAGGGACTGTACTGATAGCCATCACTGCTTGGCACTGTAATGTTTGCAATCTAAAATCAGATTGATATGGGCTTGTTCCATGAGATCATATAGCTGTTGGAAAATAGCTCACGTCTAATATATTCGTCTCTCACAAACTAATTGTTAGCCAATAATATGAGCATGATTTAACTACTCATTCTAAATGCAGAATACTCTTTGCTCCTCAGATATGTAAGTTACATCAAAACAGCCACATCCACTGTCAGCTGCCATCTGTCAGGTGGTTTTGTAATGTGGAATTTTGAAAACAATTATTTTTCTACGCTTGTCCTTTAAAAAGGCTGTTCTGTAGTGAGAGATGAGAGACATTAATCTGAATCCTTTTTAGTAGATCTTGCATGGTAAAAGGACCTTTGTGAGTGGCTACACCCCAATACTGCTCAGCAGAGATTAAGACACTCTTTATCTGCCAGCTTCTTCATTAATGCTGTTCCCAACATGGTAGGAGGCTCAAGGTGGTGGCATTTCCAAAGCTGTTTTCCTAGCATGATAGTAATGCCTTAAAAAATACACCTTATTGTTATGCATATAATGCTCTTTCTTGTGGGGAAAGATGTTGAAAGCAGCTAGAGGTTTTGTTTTCTGATCTGATCTCTAATTAGAGTGAATTCTTGGTAAAGAAAGGCTTCCAACATTGATACTCAGATGGAGATTTCTGAAAGATGGGACTACTTGTCAATAGACACTCCAATTTTTCTGCTGTTGCAAAGTATTTTGAATGTTTTTGGTGCATTTGAAACATTTTCTGTTCTCATTCTCTATTTTGCATTCGTAACCCTCTGCATAGTGTTAATTATAATTATCAAATTAAACAATACTGCACTATGTAGCCAGAAAAGGCCTGGGAGATGTTCCTCTTTCTTATACACAGATTAATCCCAGCAAGAAGCAGGATGACTAAAGCACAGCAAAGCTTGCTCTTCACCTAATAACTACAGCGTGAAAGTGTTCCCAGAAATCCTTACCGATGGGAGTCCAGGAATAATGTCAATTTGAGATGCTTTGAGACTAGATTAATAAGGATATCACAGTAAAGATTTAGCTGCTTTAAAGGGAAATTTTATTGTGTTTCACTTGTGCATTTACCTACAGATGTCTTGACAAATGGGACCCTTCTTCTCCCTCACCCTGCTGTTCACTTGCTCCTGCTGTGGTGGGATGAGTTGGCACTAGGGGCTGGCTTATCACCTGGAGTTTCCTCTGACCTGGTAAAACCACACCCACTACAAACTTGTTCAGGAGCCAGCAGTAGTCTGCTCTTCAGAAATATCTGTATTTGAAAAATGAATGAGTTAGAGATAAAAGAGAGTGTGTTAACTCTTCTAAGTAAATTATTTAAACTTGCAACCTGTTTCTATCTTTTCCATATGAAAAATTAATGTACCACGGGCCCTTTTGCATCTTCATCGTAAAAAAAAAATCATCTTTTTATAGGTTTATTCCTCTTTTGGGCTTTCCATAGCCAGTATCAGTATTTCAGCTATCAATCCTCAGGCCTCTCTCCCCCATCCCTCTCCCCAAAGGGGACAATTCTGTTAATGAGCATCCAAGTATGAACAGAATAGAGCAGGCCCAGTAATCACCAGAACACTGTGTGCTACTAAGAAAGAAAAGCTGAATCAAAAATGCTGTTCTTAACATTTGAAAAGAATGAAATGAGGAATTTTTTTTTCCATTTGCCACATGGATCTTGCAGTGGGACTTAGACTGATGCTTGCTAAAAATCATAGCCGAAATCTTCAACCTGGGTGCACAAACTGGGTTTTTTATTTTCAAATTGATGCAATACCTGAATAAAACCACCCTAATTTTCAGCAGTGCTGAGCAAATGCCCCTCCGATTCATTTCACTGGTAGTTAAGAAATATCAGCACCTCTGAAAATCAAACAGTGCTTAAATTTACAGCTCCTCTAATTGAAAATATCTCTCTGAGTCTCCATCTGTTTAAAAGGAAAACTGGGAAGCCAAGGGCACACGGTGATCTGGGCAGTTAATAATGTCCCTTGCTATATAACAAATCAATGAAACTCTTAGGAATAATGGCATCAACTTGGATTTAACAGTTTCATAACAGCATCACTTTTCCAACAAATGTTGGACACATGGCATTAGCGAAAGGTGAGTATTGCCCTTCTCATTTTGGAGGAAGGGAAAGAAAGAAGAGGGGACAATTCCTGATTTCCCTGAATTGGCTTCAGCCATTCCTGAGCAACATCACAGATTTTTAGTGACCTGAAATGGCAGACTCCCTGATCTTTCTAGGACAGTCGCACAGAGCTCATCATTGCAAGTAGGAACTGATTCTTCTTTCTCTTGTGACCTGCAATAAGCATCTGAATCCTGTGTGAAGCATTAATTTTTCTAGCCCTGGAGTGCCTGTGCCTGCACTTGGAGTCTTACTGCATCTGCCCTCATCAGTGGTAGCTTTCTCTTCCACATCCCCTATGCTGGGTGGCTGTTTGGAAGCAAAGATGTAGTGCTTGCTCTTTTACAAGACTGCTCTCATGGGCATTCCCACATCTTTATGGCCCCATGTTTCAGGGCCTTCTGCTTCCCCTCATTATTTATTTATTGCATTTAGCTGCTTATTTGGCTGACAGTGCACTTTCTGTCCTTGTATACCTTGTCCCCTCCAATGTTCCACATACACTTTAAAGACAATTTTATTAAAAAATAAAAGCAGGTGAGTTAAGTAACAGTTTGTGGAGACAATACCTCAAAGGAAGGTTTACCTGAGCTACAATATGAGCTTCACAGTGTAATAGAAGCTGAGGCAATATTTAGTTTTGTTTCTTTTACATAATTTTTTGCAGGGTATCCCAAGCAAATGCTGCCTAACTGCTGGGCAAGGAAAGATTGAAGGGAAAGCAATCTACAAACTACTTAATGCTTTTTGATATCCACACAATGCTGGCTGATATCCACCAGCCAGAAGGGCAATAGTGACATATTAAGGTTGACATTGTGAGCTTAATGCAATCATGTATTTAAGGGTTTACTATTTTCTTCTAGGATCCTTAGCAAAATACAGCTGAAAGAACCGATCTGGGCATTTTGAGTGCCAGGTGTAATTTTGCATTAAAAACTGCTGGGTAAAGTTCTTTTCTCTGTAGAGATGGATAATCTGCAACAGCCATCTCGTTCTTTCCTTAGTATCAATAATGTGAAGCGTGTATTGAGCATTGCTTTGTGAGAAACCCTTTGATATTTTTGTTAAACATTGTCCTTTGCTATAGCTTTATCTCCAGCAACAAATCTGGTGCGTTTTGTACAGACAGAATAAACGGTAAAAAACAACTTATTTTATTGAAAGAGACCATTCAAATTGGAAAGGAGCATGCTTGTTACAAGAAAGGTGTTTTATCTGTCCCGGGGAGAGGCGCCTTGCTCTGATCAGATACGCGGTGAAAGGCACCGGGCTGCACTCCTCGCCCCGCGCCTCCTCAGGGCGCCCGGGCGGGATTCCCGCGGGAGGCACCGCCCGCCCCTCACGGCGGAGGCGCCGGGAGAGCAGCGCTCCCGCGCTGGGCTCCACACCCCGGCTCCGAGCCGCCCCTCGCTGCACTTCCAGCATCGGCCCCCGCTTTTCTAGCCTGCTCCTCCAGGGCCCGCTCCTCTTCCAGCGGCCGCACCCCGCGCGTTTCCCCCGTGCCCGGCAGCGGCCGGCACCGCCGAGCCGCTCCCTCAGCCAGCCGGGGCGCTGAGGGACAGGGAGAGCCGTGCCGGGGCTGCGCCCGCCGGGAGGGCAGCGCTGGTGCGGCCCCGGCAGAGGGAGCCGGAGACCGCCGAGCCGAGGAGGCGGCGCCGGGGCCTTTCGGGGCGGGGGCTCGCCCTCTCGGCGGAACG
>VZSE01009807.1:157166-312173 GCA_013398275.1 Promerops cafer | reverse complement strand
CGGGTGCTCGCCCTCTGGGCAGAACGAGCGGCTTGGCTTTCTCTCGTCCTGCCAGGGCCTCCCGCAGAGCAGGGCTCAAGCCCCAGGGGTGTTACACGTGTCAGTGCTGCCTCCAGGGACGTGCATCCCGGTGAGGGTAAGGGACTGCTCGGAATGCCGGAGGTGTCCGCCGCCCTCTGCGCTTGGAGTGATCAGTCAGGCTGCTCTGCAGCTGCACCTTACGATCTGTAATTCGTATAATTTGATTTGACAGTAATTCGTTCTTATGTTTATTTACCAGAGGTGCCCTGTTACTCGTTCGGTTTCTGCCTGTTGTTATCCTGCCTTTTCCAATCGTGGTTTCGTGATTTCCTATGCAGTTCTTGGGGCCCGCCGTGTGTCGTGGCTCCCAGGGTGTCAGGCGCTCCTTTGTGCCGTGCCCCAAGAGGGTTTGGGTCTGTGGAGGACCGGCTCGTCCTTGCCGAGGTAAAACAACTATAGTTTTACCTGAAACCTATTTCATTGTAATATTACAATGAACGGTGCTTTCCGCTTCCCATCAATTTAGTTTTGTGCCTTCCCCCCACCACGTTTTTCCTTTTAAAAACAACTTGCTGTGTTTATCTTCAGATGCTCGTTTAGTTCAAGGAAAGCAGGTAAGTACACCTTCATTATGTCAGTTTCTAGGAGCTAGATACCCCAAACAATTCAGCACAATGAAGTGCAGCACTTTAAATGCCAAAATGTTTTATTTTTTAATCACTTCTCCTTGGAGCTGAATCTAAAACCTGTATCAAATCCCACTTGTGCTTCTTGAATGGGCTGTAGGAAAAGCTGGGTATATCAACATGACTTCCAGAAGAGTATTTCAAAGATGCTTTGAAATTACTTCCAGAATAGTGTTTCCAGAACAGTGATCCACAAGATAGATCTAACCAGTAGAAAATTGTGAGTGGAGGGGTTCATCATCCATCTTGTCTCTTTTTAGAGCTCAAGAACTCAAGTGTTTAATTAGGATGATATTGTCTAGAGTTCTTTACTGAGCAGGGATGCCTACAAAGAGGAGAGAGTTTTTATTTTTTCCTTAATGCATCCTCATTGTAGGAGATGAGATGAAGGTATCATCTTGGTATACAACACCTTGTCAGAGAAACTGAGCAGCAAGTGAGAGATTGTTCTCTTTGCATCCTCACAACCTTCAAAGTCACATCTCTCTCTACTTCCAGAAATACTCTAAGCCTGCAATTTACAGGGAGAGAGGCACAGTACTTGTTACCTCTGTCATTATCCAGAAAATAATACATGAGAAAATAAAATTTGGCACTCACATGAAGTACTTCAGTTACCTGGGTGCCCAGAGTTCTGATCCCTGCCTCAGAGAACACATAGTTATTTTACCAGTTAATAGTGGGCCCTGGAGTAATGCTCAGAACTGAATGCTGTCTTCTCTCAGGTGCATCTTTTAAGTCCTCAGGTGCTCTGTAAAAGCAGACCAATGCCATCAATAGGCAACAGCTGAGTGAAAGCTGTGGATTAGTAATTTGGGATCTTGATACCTTATGCCTAGAACCCAACTAGGTGGCTTTGTTTTCCTCTTAAAAAAATAATCAAATAAATAATGACCTGGTCCTCTTTTTCAAGGTTTCCTGTAAATATGGATATTTCTGCATACATTTGAATGGTAAGATGACTTTTATTTTTTTTCAGTGATACAAATGGCTGCTTTGGAAATAATAAGATCATTTAAAAAATCATGTTTTAATGTCTAAATCATGCCAGTGTGTGAGCGTAGTGAAAATTTCAGGATAGAGATTTGAAAACTAATGAAAAAATTATGTAAGCATACACATGTGCCAGATATGGAGATAAAAGTTACAGAAAGAACTTCCAAAGTTGGATTTGCATATATTAACTTTGTAATTGTATGCACAACAGGCAATTACACAAGAGTTAATAAAATAATACTAATAATGATTTGTACTAGGTAATTGAAATTTATGAAGCAGTTTTGGTGTCTCTAATAAAGCTGTGATGTCTTCAAGTAGAGCTAATGAGTATGATGGAAATGACTAGCATGAATAAACTTAATTAATATTGCATTTGTCAAACAAAGATCGTAAAATATTTTTAAAGGTGTGTGAATATTGGTATCCTGATTATATAAATGGAGGTAGGAATGCAGGTCACACTTCGATTTGCTTTGCAGCTTAAGTCAGAAATGGGATACTACAGTCTAGCATCTAAACACCCTTTTCTCCTACTCAGTAAAATCTTGTCTGCTCTTTACAAAAACCATGTAAAGTGCTGGTGTGGTTCAGCATTACCTCCATGCCTGGGGCATGTTCCCCAAACCAGTGTTGTGTTTAGCTACCTCATTTCTTTTCTCATGTTTGCACCACTCTGACTGTACCTGTTTGTTACCCTTGAGTTCAGATGTGTATCTGTTATTCTGAAGGAGTAGCCTGATGGCTTTGGGATCAGGGTGTCTCTGTCTATGCCTTTGAAGAACAAAAGAAAAAATATCTCTGAATGTGAAAATGTTTTTGTTTGGGCACTGCTCACTTTCAAAAATTCTGGCTTTGTGCTTAGGGTTTACATTAAGGTTACTTTCTTTATCTTCCGTACTCTAGGATGTATTTAGCACTTGGTAGGCAGTGCTTTTTCACACCAAAAAAATTCTGTGTGGTTTGCAAGTCAGGTAAATACCATCCAAATAGAATGTACCTTACTTTATGTGTTTTGTGGGGGTTTCACCTGGACAGAAGACCTTTATGCTGGGAAGGGTTTGCTTTTGTTTGTGTTCTTGCTTCATTGCAATGTCGTTCTCCTAAGAAAGTACGTTTACTGTAGGATAGGATGAGACAGTGGAGAAGGGATTCTTTCAGCTCTCTCACTGATTGCGTTGCTTTTTCTTGCTGCATAAAGTTACTGGATTGCAATTGTATGGATTACTGCTGGTTTGGGGGGATGCAATTAGGAGGAAGAAGGGCAAACTCCAGAAATAAGGTAGTGGAAGAAGTGCCAAGCGAGTCAAATTGTTGTTGAGATGTGGTGTTAGTAGGACTGCTGGGGGCACAAAGGTCATGAGTCAAGGTAACGTGTATTGGCAGAATTAGGTATCAGTATTTTGAGAATAGATAGATAGAATTAGGTTCTCTATTTCCCTCCTCTCCCATTCCTTCCTTGCCTCCAGCTGAGCTCCTAATGGAAATACTGGGGGGAGGGAAAATGGGAAGCAGCAGAAGGATGTTTATTGCTGCTTGGTAGGAATGTAAATTAAGTAACTAATGATGTGCATTGAATAAATGCATTTTGGTTTTTTTGTCTTACTTCTTAGCACAGATTGCTACTCACAGCCTGCCTCTGCCCTTCACTCACACATGTGCAAATTTGACCTTTTCCTAGGAAAGTATCACCAAACTGAGTCTTGTTTTTGAGCATCTTCCCCTTCTAAAGGAACCAGAAGTTTCTCCAGTAAGGCATGATATGGCAGATTTCCACCAACACTTGTCATGTTTATGACTACAATGCAGTGTGGGAATGATGGGTCTGGTTGCCAAAGCTCTGGGAACCATTCTTCTTTTTGAAAGTAAGAAGGTGGGATTTCTGAAAATCTGTGAGAGCAAATGGAATGGTGGTGCTCCTCCACACCCTTTTTTGGGGGGGAGGAGTGGGGGAATTCTGAAATGTCTCTGGGTGTGGGGCTGACTGATGTTCATTGCCTCCAAATGTGCTCCTCACACCAGGAGAGACAGTCTACAGTAAAGGTGCCAGAAAGCTTCACAGATGCACCTTTTTCTTAAACTTCATTTCTGGATGGAGTTTGAGCTGGTATGAAGTGGGAATGTTCCACATTCTCCTCTAGCAAGAGGAAGTAAGAGGAGGGGTTCAATGTTTTTATTACTGGGCATGCTGTATTTGGCAAATGACAGAAAAAGGAAGCAAAGGGTGATGGCCTTAGGTGAGATCAGCTCAGGTCTCTGGTGCTGACAAGCTAAGAGAATAATTGGACTGACACAGGCAGTAAAAATGAGTGCTGCTACATGTCATGCCAATTGACCTTGGAATCTAACCTAGGACATTGCCAATTTAACCTAGGAATGAGGAAGAGTGGTTCAGCTCTTTCTGAAAAGCAAAGGAACCATCAAAGAACTTTCCATAAATCTAGATCAGCAGTCTGCATTGTATGTGGACATAATGCCTGCTTCAGCTGCTTTAGGTTTGGTATAGAAGGTGTTGTGACCCAGTCCCAGAGTGCAGCATCGTGCCTGAGTTATGTCACACAGCCCTTTACAGCTCAGCTTTCTGATAGTTGCATGTTCACTCTTATTGTGTAGGATTCTGTTCTTCTCTTGCTAAATAATCCAATTTGCTTCCACCCTAACTTCCCTGGCCACACTCGAGGCATCCTTGCTGATGTGTACAGGAAACTGGGGCATGATCTTAAGACTGGGAGCTGTCTGCTGAAAGCTGCTTTGCTCCATTTGGTATAAAAAATTGCAAAATATGGTACAAAGCCTTGTCTGTGGCCGGCGATGTCTGTGTTGAAGAAATAATAAAGAAGATGGGTGACTGCTCTAAGGCAAAGCTGCAAAACCATTTTGCTTGATTTTTGGTTGGTTTGTATTGGTGGTTGTTATTTTTAAAATCTTTCACTCCCCTTCCTTGTTTTATCTTTCCTCTCTTGTTTTGCCCTTATGCACAGGCTGATCCTGAGAACTAGGATAGTTGCAGGGATTATCTGCTAGGGTGGTAAATCCAGCTCCTTCCCAAGCCACTGTCATAATTCTCACTGTCTCTCCGAGGATCACTCAAGCAGGAAGGTGTGAAGAGAAGTATTAGGGAGAAGGTGTGAACAGAGGAAAGACTTGCAGTAACAAAGATGCTTTGGCACAAATAGTTATGATCTTTTCATGCTTGGTTCATTTCTGCCTAAACACCCAGATCCCTGAACTGGGTATTCTCTGGACAGCATGTCACTTAATTATTTTCCACTGGATGGAAAAAAACTATAATTCCAGTAAATTAAAAATAGAGCTGCAAATGGGCTTGGTTTGATCTCTGTGGTGTCTGAGGCAGAGGAACAAGATTAATTCCTGCAATTAGATGTTAATTGATGTCTGAGCATGTCTATTCCTGGAAACAGCAAGACCACGTATAGCATAACCAGCACCATTAAAACAGCATCGCCTTCCCTCTGTGCTCAGCAAGTGCAGAAGGGGAGGAGGGGGGAACTCACATCCAAATAGAGCAGTGGGGGATGCTGTGAAATGAGCAGAAACTTGTGATGAGGGAGAGGGAGTGCAGCCGCCTCTGGTGGTTGTGAACTGGTGGTTAAATGCACAGGGTATCACAGGAGAACCGTGGCTTTGTTTGCTAAACCTACATGTGCTTTGTTTTCATTTCTTTGCTGGTCAAGTCTGCTTGAGATTCACATCATAAGCAACTACAAAGGTTTATTACAAAGTGATAAAATATGTAATAAAGAAAAGGAAAAAAAAAACCCCAGAAATTTTCTTTGGCCTTTGGAAAACCATATACTAACAATTTTGATTAAATAGAATAAGAGGTCATTGAATCTGGTCTTTTACCTACTGTGTGTAACAGCTTCAGCTACATCCATTTCAATAATGAAATTCTGTTCCTGTCCTGCCTGTGCCTTATATATAAAGCACCATGCACTGTATATATTTCATTTTGTTTCCATTTTACAATACAGTAAAAATCTTTTTCAACTAGAATAGATGCTAGCCTTGGATACTGAAGTGCTGAATAGAATAATAAATTCTGTGCATCACTAGCTTGACTTTCATCTAAGAGTCTGAAAAAGCTTTATAAACATCAAGTAATCTTTCCAGCATGCCCATTACAACTGGAGAATATTGCCACTGCTCTGCAGCTATTATTATTATTTTGTATCATTGTATCTAAGGGCCGCAATCAGACTGAAGACTGTACTCTGTATGTAATGAAAAGTTAAGCCCTGTCCCAAAGACCTTTGAACAATTATTAAAAAATAGAGGGATTAGATTAAAAATAATTTAAAAAATTATTAAAAAATAGGGGCCGGAGTAATGCAGGATAACAGTAGAAGGGGGAAAAAAAAATTGCAGCCTGGGGAGTGACCAGTGTTGGGACAGCATGATCCATCCAGCCATTGTCATATATCTTGTGGGAAATGCACTGAATATGAGACCTGAAGAATTTTCTCAGTGACACTGTAGGTTTTACTGTGTGACTACTTCTGCGTTTAAAGGCCAGCACAGAAAAAGCCTGAGGCACACTTGACTTGATGAGCAATTAAGTTTGCCTCAACATTAGGACAAAAATCTGCAGAGTGGAGGTAACTGAACTGTGAAGGAGTAAAGGCTGTTGCATCCTGTGAGGCAGTAATGTACATGGAACCAGTAGGCTGAGGGAAAGAGGAAAATAGTGGCCAGCCCCTTGCCCTAACAGAGGTGACAGATGGAATGTGGATAGACCTCACTGTCCCAACACCTTGTGATAATCTCAGCTTTGTATTTCTGTTTCCAGACATGCTTAATGAGGAGTTTGCAGCAGCAAAAGGCAAGTACAAAGACTGTACCAACATATGTAGAATATTGTATTGTACAGCCCGGTCACCTGTGGCCAAACCAATTAAACTATAGCAGGTGCAGAGCGAGCTCTTCTGTTGATTTTACAACTACAGAAGCAGTTTTAGGAAGCAGTGTCTGGTATGTTGAGGTTGTGATTCTGTGTCACTCAGGATTACCCTTGCATTCTTTGTGTAGTCTATCAAGCAGGGCTTTCACTAGTGTTTTGGAGGAAGGAAGAACTTCCTTCTGGGATTTCCTCCTAGCCCAGTGCCAGTTAACACCTGGGCTGCAGGGACGGTGCTTAGCTCAGAGTACCCCCTACATGGGCAGTTAAGGGGGGTGAAGAAGTGCATCTAAACAGTCTACGGCATGATTTCTTCATTGCTAAGCTGATAAAAACTATGCTGAATGTCTCTCAATTTACAGCTCCTGTACTGCAGCAAAACTGCAGATCTAACAGGGGTTTTATATTTCCATCTTGGGTCTCTCAAGATGCAGAGTCTGTCAGGCATCTACAGAAGAGTTATTAATTTTACCCTGAGATACCCTTTTACGCTGTTCTCCCACTTCAGAGATGCTCATGCCCAGTTCTTACCAAGGGCAGAGATCACACCTCTGACTGCTTCCAGCTGTTGAGTACAGAAAACACCTGGGAGAGGAGAGTGTTTGTGATTGCTCTGTGCAGCTGCTGTTGGACTGGACCTCTCCTTGTTTAGCTTCACCCTGTGACCCCACCTCCGTTTTTCTCATTTGTTTTCTGATCACCTGGCTGTTCATAGCAATGCTGAAGCAGAATTTGCTTCACAGTCCAAATCTAGACAGCAGTCTGCTTTTTTTGAGTAATTGTCTCCACTGTCTGTCTGTCTCCTTTCAGCAGTTCAGACAGGTCCAGGTCATCTCTGATGTAAGAATACAGACGTGCAGAAAGCTGTACCACTGAAAGGACAACTGTCTGTAGAGTATAAGCACCCCTGTCAACAACAAACCAAGAGAACCCTCAGAGCCCTCACACTGCTTCTGCCAACCAGACTGTGGGGTCCCAGGTGCTTCTTAGGTACACACTGCTTCTCCCATCTCCTTGTCACCCAGGACTCCCACAGGCTTCCTTCAAGCCGTGACTGCAGCTCGTGCTTCCACAGTGCCGGGGATGGGTCATTAGCCCAGATTTGTTAGCCTGGGCCCCTTTGCCATTCCACCATTCCTGCTGGCAAACCTCGCTGCTTAGATCTGCCTCAGTGCCTGCAGCCAGTGAGGTGGGCACAACATGAACCTGCTGAGATCCTTTTACAGGTGTTTGTACTTTTCCTCTGCATCGTCAGTGGGCTGGGGTGGCTGCTGTGTTGGAGGGTTGGGGTTCCTGAATCCTGGGCAGTGAATCTCTACCTCTGTTGTGTAAAATATGTGTGCTTGAGAAACTCCTCTTGTGAAGTCTGTGCTCCTTGCATTCTGCCATGTTATCCCTGACTTTAATCTAGAATCCCAAAGACTTTGTGGCCTAGGGAGATGTCTTCTAACCCAAGGATAATGGACCATAATATAACCATAAGGCTGTGCCTTGAATGTTTCAAGTCAGGTTGGCTTCGAAATACTGGCTGTTGGATCCTTCTCTTCCTGACTAGTGACCTTCCAGAAAGCTATTTGATCTGTCTGGGACTTGCACAGGTGAAGGAAAAGAGGGATCATACCTTGGGTGACTGCCCTTTAACATCAGTAAATGTGGTATTCCTTTTGCGTGTCTTGTATTCCCATTCTAGTACACATTTCCTTGTTGGGCTATAATATCTGTGTCCCATTCTGATGCAGTGGGATTTCACAGCCATTTTAATGCCAGACTGTTGTCATGAGCAGTGTGATATCTTGCAGCTGGTCTCTTTGAAGATGTCACTGGAGTTGAGGATCCAGCTCAAAGGCAATCAGTCAAGCTGCAAGAAAGACACTGCACAGATCAGAGTAGCATTTTGATTGGCATGCTGGCTGTCTGCCACAGGCTGTGATTCTGCTAAATTTTGTGAGATAATGGAGGTTCAGATCTGGTCAGTTCTTAGGTGGGAGAATGCTGAGGGAAAAACTTGTGCTGCAAGGAGTGTAGTTCTTTGATGGAGGAGCTAGCCTTCCTCTCTCTTCAAGGGCAGACAGCACTTTGCTGTGATAACAGGGGACGCTGTCCTTCTGGAAGTGCCATCATTCATGCACTACATGAAAATTGCATCTGGTTTATGCTGCACTTAAAAACTTCCCAAGGCAGTGAGAATCTTATTCTGCATGGCCTGTTCAAATTTCCATGTAAACAACTTCAGTGCTGCCTCCCTAAATCTACATTCCTGTGATAACAAATGTTTGAGGTACTGTGTGTGAAGGCCTGTGTTTGCAAGAGGAGGAAAATGCATGAGAAGAATTACTCAAGTGCTGGTGATAGATGGTAACTTAGTACAAGATTTTAAGCTAGGCCATGTGGAAGTGGTTTTACTTTGCATTTGCAATGGGTTAAGGGCACACCATGGCCTTGGCTGCTGCTGCTCAATGGACAAACTCTGATCCACTGTACACCACAGTAACTCAATCACTTGCAGCTCCATTCAGGATGGAGACAGCAATCTCATTTGAACATGACTGGGTTTTTTCATGCCAAAGAAATGTGCAGTGTTGCCAGCGTGCTCAGAGGGATAGTGATGAATCTCTCTTTAATCCACACATTTGATGATTTTCCTGTGTGAAAAGGATTCGGCTTTGTTTACCTCTGTGTAGGCAGCTCAGCAGGAGAAGAGTGCTCTTCATATTAGAGATTTTCTTTCTTGAAAGAACAAATTGTTTGTGATTGGGGCTCTATGCAATTGAGGCTACATCTAGCAGTAAAATTTCAGTAGTAGAGTGAATGTTTGGATTTTTCTAGTGTAAAGAATAATGAGATGTTCTGATGCCTTATATCATCTCCAAAGGGCAGATCCCTGATGCTTGTGGCATTCTAAATGCCATGTGAAGCATTTCACTGCTCTGATCAGGAATTGTTTGGCACCAAGGCTTTGCGTGGGATTTCTAATACTTCTTTGTTGCATTTAGACTTTGGCTTGACTGCAGAAACTCCTAGCAAATACTTCTGATGATATATTAGCATTTTTGCTGCTTTTTAAAATCTAAGATGAAAAAGAATGTAATGAGCCACCTAATCTGTGCAGTATTTGCTCTCCCTTTCTTACATATAAGAGGAACTACTCTTTTTTCCTTTGGCCACTAATTGACTTGATCTTCCCTTTATGCTGCTGAAGTTAAGATGCTGCTATGCTCTTGCATCAAGGAGGAAAAATGGCATGTACAAGGTAGGTCAGCTCAGCTACCACTGAGAAATAGGTACTAATTACACTGATTTTTCACTTGCATCTTAAATGACAGAATTGCTTGAGAGACAGAGGGTGGGGGCCCAAGATTAACCATTGTAACCAAACTTGTGTTTGAACGGAAAACCTTCTGGCTAATTTTTTTGCCTGCTGGGTGCCTGTTCTACAAAGCCATTAAATGATTCCAAACGACAGAAAAGAGCCTGGCCAACATATGCCATCTCAGCTGGCTTCATTGAATGGTGAGAAGATAAGAAAGATAAAGGGGTGCTGCATTGCTGTAATTAATGAAAGAAGATACATTTATTTTTGCTTTTCAAAAAGCACTTCGGTTCAGCATCTGACATTGACTGACTTTGCACAGTTTGACTCTTGACTTCTGGAATTCTATCTCAGTGGAAAGGTATTGGAGAAGACAGAAATTAGGAACAAATTAGGAACCAAAGCCTTCTCCATGTTAACTAATTGAATATGTCTATAAACACTGAACAACCCCACAATTGCTGCTGAAGCTATTGCATGTAACAGCTATGGAAATTCTCAAAGCATCTAGATAGAAAACATTTTGGCAACTGAGAAAGGAAGCTGTAAAAAGGGAGAGAATTTAAAAAACTTTTAGATTACAGGTTCCAACACCTCATTTAAAAACAAACAAACGTAACAATAGAGCTGTTATGCAAACCACGTCCCTCTGATTCCTGCACAGTGTCGTCGACACGTGCCCTTTCCATTCCACAGTAAAGAGCAGCCATTCAGAATGAGCTGAGCCACTGCACAGGTTTTCAGGCCATCTGTCAAACAGTGCTCACCCGCCCATCACTGGAGACCTGGAGTTACCTCTGTGCTCATGCAGACCTGCTGTTATCTCAGTTCCTCTATTACTGTCATTTGTTGACATCAAGACATGGAGGTTATGGAAGATATTATTTACGTGACTAAAACAAATGCTACCTTATTGGCAGCTGCCTTCTGTCTGGATTTTTCTCTGTGAAAGGAAGAATATTGTCTTCATAGCTCCTCATGGCATATTTTTAAGTTGCCCACAAAATCTGACAACAAAAATCCAGTTTTAATACTCTGAATTAAATTTAGCAAGCTCATTTTTCCCAGCTTTCCTGTTTATTCTAAATGACTTTTTAGTTATTCTTGGCTGCAGGAAATTCATTATCTAGGGTGTACAGAAATGCAGGTCGGGCACATCAGCTGAGCTGTCCTAGTTCTTGTACATAGTTCTTGTTTTTTGATTTGTTTAGCAGATGCAGCTGGTACCAGATGCAAAAGGTGCACCTGTTCAATTTGTTGCCTTTGTTTCTCATGAGGTGTGTTGTAGTGGAGTAGCAGTGAGGAAGAGCTGCCTGTGTGTCTTGTAGCTGCTACACGAGGGTGAAACACTGTTGGAAGTACTTGTACTTTCTCTTGGGGGTGGCAGGGGGAAAAGCCATTCTTCTCAGTTAGAAAATCTTCAGCAGGAAAGATCAGCAACGTGGCTAGGGAAGCTCTAACAGAGTCCCACTCTTTTTCCATAAGAACAGGGTGATGAGAAAGGGAGAATGTGCTCTGAAACTCTTTTATTGACTGCCATACCAAGAAAATCTCAGTTTTTTAGCTATTTGAAGAAAGGGCTTATTTTAGAGCCTAATAAACTAGAACATCTCCTGGTTTAGAGATTGAGAGCTGCTTGGTGTACTTTGATGTGCTTATCTGAAAGAAAAGGTGGGGAGTTGTTCCACATGAATACTCAAGCTGTTTCAGGGTTCTGTCACAGCCTATTTTTCTTCTCTCCTTTTACTTTAATTGGACAAATGGAAAATAATGAAGAAGGTACACAGAACAGGCTACCTGGATCAATAAAAATGTCAGTTTGGCCGCATCAGTGTAATAGGCAGGGCTAATGTAATTTGGCTAAATAAATGAGTATGTTTTGTGGAGCACTGTGGTTGTCTAGAGTGCTTTAAAAGCAAAGATAACAACAGAGCTCAGCAGCTGGCAATCAGTGTGGCCTGGTAATCTTAGAGCAGAAGAGACTTTGTCTAGTTTTCAGCAGGGAAGGTCTTTATGCCAAAGCACTGGCTCTGCTGGGGCCAGAGGAGGGCTACGAGGCTCAGCAGGGCAAGGCTGTGCATGGTTTACCTGATAAATGGCAATTCTGCCAAATGTAAGAAACAACCCAAGGTTTTGCTGAAGTTTGGTCAGTGTTGCTGCTGTCTTTGTGGCATTGTGGCAGTAGTGTGTTGATACTCAGGTGCTGAGCACTGTATGGATATTAAATCTGCAGTCAGGAGATCTCAGCACTGGACGTGTCCAAGACCCACATATTAAATTGGTGGCAAGAATTCAACCAGACTTGATGTAGACAAGTACAGCCTAACTCTGCTGGCCAGGTTTGCAAGCCAGCTTGAAGCAGTGCCTTTGCAAGGCACGCACTGCATGCTGAGCAATGCCCCAGTGAAGTTCAGAACTGCTTTTGCATCTGTGTGGAGTGGAGGGATGGTCAGTGCCACCACAGCTGCCCAGCTCTTTGCTGTGCCCTCAGGGTGGCTGCCTCTCTCCTGGCATGAGACCCCCTTGTTGCTATAAAGAAGTGTTTCTTCTTTTGCTCACTTTATCTCCCACAGCACTTGAGCAGAATTCCATATACTGTGGCATTGTAACACAGCTGCATAATCCTGTGCATTTGATTTCAGTCCACAGAACTGCCATTAGCAATACCAAACTAAAACTCTTTATGAAAGGTGACATCGTGTCACTTAGTCTTTGCTGCCTAAAGAGATGGCAGCAAATGCTTTTTCATGGCACTGATATTTGTTGGGGTTTTTTAAAGTTCTATTAGCCCAGAAATTTACAGAAGTCTAGAGCAATTTCTGTGATGCTGCAGCATTCCCAGAGAAGTTTCCTTTAAATACAAATGGAACTAGAAGGAACTTAATGGTCAGGATAATAATCAGGAGCTTCTGGTTTATCTAAGATCTGGTTTCATCCCAGCTGGATACTAGAAATTTTCATAGTTATTTGGTCTCTTAATTCTCAGCTTTAGTTCTCAGCTGTGAAATGTGGCAGTTCAATACATTTTGTCCACTTATTAATAAACACAGATGTGAAATTGGAGTGCTACCAAAGACCTGAACTGTGGGAGAGGTAGCCATGTGAGAGGGGGAGAATTTCTACTTTCAAGTCTGCTAAAACAAAAACGAAAGGAAAGTCCTTAATACCCTACCCTTCAGGTTCTGGATCAACAATGTTCATGTTCTTCTTCAGGAGCCTGCCTGAAGAAGACTGATACTGACTTTATTTACATTTAGGGTCACACACTTATTTTACTTTCTGGTACACATAGGTTATTCTGAAATGAATACTGACAGACAGCCTCTTAATAGCCTGTATGCAGCACTTTTTTTGCAAGTATTTCTGTGCTCTACAAATTGGATTGCACAGTTTGATCCCTTTCCCAAAGGGCAAATACCTCTGGGAGGAATCCGACACATTTACAACATTGAAAGCAAAATCAAACACCCTCTTAGTGTGGGAAAGAGGAGAATAGTACTCCAGCTAACCTTAGGAAACTTGAATGGCTTGTAAGAAGTCAGTGTAATGTAGAGCCCAGTCACCCTGGCTAGTGACCTGTCCTTTCAGTAATCTTCCATGTCTATTTGTTTTTCATTTCTTGTGAAAATGAAATACTGAGTCAAAGCATTAGTTCAGCATGGAGCCAGATACTTTATGTCGCACCTTGACATTGTGCAGTCACTGATGCGGGGCTCAGCTTGAGCAGAGAATGAAACTGTGGCAGATTTACTGTTCCTGTTCCTGAGGAACAGTCTTGTACCCAGAGGTCGGGTCACTGACTAAAACTTGCCTTCTGCAGGAAGCTTGTGTCCAAAATGATAAAATGGGCACTGTCAGCTCAGTAAACAGAGGCTGGTTCTTGCCAGTTTTTAAAAACAGCAAAGCAGCTTCCCTTGTTGTGTGTCAGGAGGACACTCCACCCAAGTTTTGCATCCCATGCCATCCCCACCAAACTTTCCAGTACTATTAAATACCAAGCCACCACTGCAACTTTGGACAGGAGTTGGTGGGATGTCGGAAGGAGGCTTGTGTGGAGCATGTGTGTCCCTTCACTGACCTTTGCTTGACAGGTGTTCAGGACCTGAAAAAAGATATGGAGAATGGGGAGAGGTAAGGTTTCAAAATGGCCTTCAGCAGTCCACAGCAGCACAGGGAGTTCTGCTCTTTTTTCTTCCTCTTTGAGGGCTTTCGGTCAAGCATTTTCCAGTGTTGATCTGCCACTCTTTGAGGAGAGAATGTGAGTGGATGTTATTGCAGAGGAGCTCTTAAGCCCTTTCTACTGCTGGAGGAGAGGGTCTGCAGAGTACAGGCAAGTCATGGCCAAGTGATGTAGGGGCAAAGCATGGAGCTCACACAGGAGGTGCCTCGGGAGCTCCAGCACTGCACAATCGCTGTACTGACAGTATCTTAAACATGGCTGCCCTTCTGTCCTGCCTACCAAAGTCAGTGCAGGAATCTCACAGTGACTTCCTCCACAGTAGCAGGGGGCTGTACCCTTTTCTCTGCAGAGGCTGGTGCACAGGTCTCAGCCTGGCCTGGCCAGTCGGAACTCCTTGATGCTGCCTATGACTTTGGAGTGACAAGGGACTTGTGTGACTATCACACCAGAAATAGCATTTCTTTTACTGGTTTGGCATAGTCAGTATGGGAAAGCAGAGAAATGGAGCTTGGTTCTTTTACGTGGGTTGGTGTATCAGAGCTGGCCACCACATTCAGATAAACTTTGGATAAGCGGATACTTTAGAGCCCAGTATTACTTCTCTCTCCTTGCCAAATTACATGAAGTAGTTGCTGAACTGCCTGCAGCTGGAGGTTGCATAGTTTGTCATCTCTGAAGAAATAATGCCTGTGTGAGACTCCCCTGTGAGTGTTGTAGGCCCATCACAGCTCAAGGAATGTGACTGGGTTTCATACTCTCAAGAAGGAAAGATCCTTTTTATTTTGGGGATGGTTATGTGCAGTGTTTAAGTCTTAGTTGGCTTGGCACCTCACAAAACAAAGGCATTTAATACGCTTCTCTATAAGACCCACGTGCCAGCAGAGAAGTAAAAGATGGTTAGAGCAGCATTGTGTAAACCCATTATCTGTTGCAAACCAGCCGCCTTTGTGGGCTGTGAGAGTTGGTGTGCAGAGCCTGTACTATTTGTGTGGCTGTGCTGGCACAGGCAGGGCCCCAGTAGTCACGGATAATTCGTATGGAACAGAAGCATGGCATGAAGAATGTGCCTCTGGCTGGAGTGAGCGAGTCACTTTATCACTGAGGCTTTTTTTAAACTGAAGACTGTTCACCTGGCAGCTCTCAATTAACACGCTGATTAAATCTGTGCAGGAAGTTTACACAGGATCCTCGAGAAAATTTGCTACTTTAAATTTGCCTGGTTTTTCTATATTTAGGGGATCAACCCCTTAGCCAAGTGCCCGAAAATAAAGGATAAAAACTAGACATTCTAGGACTTAATGATTTCATTCTTCTCACACGCTTTGGAGTAGCAGTTATCTAGCAATGGAATTACAGAGTATCCACAAACTGTAGTTCACCGTTAAGCTCTCTCAAACAGAAAATTACACCAAGAAATCCATAAACAGTAAGAACAGCAAGGGTCAGACTGTCTTACTGTGAAGAATTATATGATGTGGGAAGCCTATTGCCTTTTGTTTTTTTCTGCTGTTAATGCCCCCATCTCGGCTCCCACGGAGCTTTCTGAGAAATCAGAAATGTAGTGTTGTATTTGAAATGCATTGCAGTATTAGAATTCTATTTTAGTACGCTTTACACAAAACTGTGTAAGCCTTATAGTAGATATTTAACTGTGATATGTTTTATCTGTGGATGCTCTAAAAATGATTGATCCTCCTTGCCTTTACTCTAGAAAGATGCCGAATGTTGGCTGAGGGAAACTGATCTGTGTTGATGTTAAGTGACTGAATCAGGGCTGGTGCAAAATAAAAGCATTAATCTTTCTGCCTTGCTGGACGTATGCAGACTGCATAAGGCCTAACATTTGTTTCAGTTCCTGAGGAGTGACTCAGGTTCCATAGGCTTACTGAAGTTCCTTACCCACCTTACTGCTACCAGCCCAAGGCTGCTAAGAGAAAGCCACCCCGGAATGCACGATGCAATCGCAGGTCAGCATTGGCTCGTTTAATACGTCACATCTCTTCATAAACAACTGTATTGTTTTGCAGAACAAACACGTTTAGAAAGAGGAGGTACAATGTACAGCTTGATTGCCTTCAGGGACTTGTGGATGGTGGTTCCGTGACTCCTGACATCTTTCAGGGCCTGGGGCACAGCACAGAGCACCACTCCAGCTGCTGAGCCAGGGGATGACTGGCACAGGCAATGCACCTGAGGCAGCAGAGTTGGCTTTACCTTTATTCTCCACACTGAGAACAGCAAAGGCAAGGAACTGCTTCTGATTCATGTTAAGAAGTCTTGACTTGGGTTTGCCTGACACGTGGTTTCTATGTCAGTCAGATCTGCCTGTTCCAGTAGTTAACATTTGAGCACTGTCTTCATGAAGCTTGGTATAAAGAAACCAAACAAACCTGCAGTATCAACAACATGCTAAAAATCTTAAGTCAATCACTGTGATTGATAAACGTTTAGCATTACTTGGCAAATGAGTGATAGCTTTTTATTTTATCCACAGAATAACAATATTGGGTTAACAAGAGGAAGAAAGAACTAACGCAGAACAAAGAGACAATTTTTATTCTTGGTCTGCATGGGTCCTTGGTATTTGCAGAGGTGCTATTAAACACTGCCTGCGTATCTCCAGTGGCTGCAGTATCAAGCTAGCCTAAGGTTCCTTGGATGGAGAAAATCCAGAGTTAAGAGCCAGGAAAAAGGGGGTTGAATTGGAAGTAGAACACAGCCTTAATATTATTTGCTACAGTGTATTAAAACAGGTCTAGGAGTTTCATATACTAAACAGCAGCAGTCATTTAACATTTAAAAATTAATGTTCTTGTTACAGATGGCAATACAAGCCCCCCAGCACCTTTAGATATGTGATCAGCCCTCCTGTTGTCTTCACACAGACTCTGTCTCTGAATGTGACAATTTGATGTAGGAGTGGGCATTGTAGTCAATGAGGGAGAATTTGCAAAAGGGATTACCGAGAAAAGCTTATGGAAATCACAGCAAATAAAGAAATGAAGGCTGGCAGGGGTGCTGAAACAGGCAGCACCTGTTAAATAGATATTTATTGGATAGTAAGTTTCAAATAGCATACATTTACCTGCTTCCACTAATTTAGCAGGAGTTGCTGCCTCAGAGGCAAAGTATTTCTGTTAAGGTGGCAGCTGGAATACAATCAGCATCACCTTGCTGATCCTGCACACGTGCACACTCCCATGATCCCTCAGAGCTCTGTGTCCTGGGACAGCGGGACACACACCATGGAGAAAGAGCAGAACTGCTGGCACTCAAACCTCCCACCTGCTCGAGGGGAGTGTTTAGTGGAATTGCAAATGGGCATGATGGTGGTTCCAGGACCAAGTCTATAGCAGTTGACAGTAGTTTAACTACAGCTACTATTAAACAGGCAAATTGAGATACGGGGACAAGCTACATCTCCCCACAAGACAAGCCAGACAAGGACTGATAATACAGATGTGGGTGTGCAGAAGTGAAAGCTGGCTTATTCCAGCAGCATCATTCTGCTACGGCCATTTGATGTCCCAGAAGATTCGAGTGTATATAGGTCCATGTACAGGAAATACATGTGGAACTATTATTTTTGACAAGACCCGAGACCAGAACAGTCAAAAGGAGAAAACAAGGTGTGTACAGAGTGACTTGAAAATAGGTGTATAGCTGTAGAATTTGTAACTAACTGCTGCTTACCTCGTGCGCATTTCTATCTATAGAGATGTCGGGGTGGGTGTGTGTAACAAAGGGCAAAGTCTGCTTGCAGTCAGGACAAAGGTCACAACTCTGGCTGCTCTGCACATGACTACTCAAATGAGAAGGACTGATGCAAAGCTGATACAGGATGATGAGCTAAAACATTTCTAGGCAGCCACCCTTTTAACACTGGTGTGGACAGGAGTTGTGCTGGCCAACAGTGATTAATCTTCATTTTAACCTACTGGAGCTCATCATCTTCCTCATGCTGCTGCTAAATGCAATGTGTTAAAATTGACTTCTCCAGAAACTGGTGTAGCTGAAACTTTCAGGAATCGAAAGCAAATGTAGTATGAACACTACAGAAGGAGGAGGTCGTGGGAAAAAGACAATTTATTGCTAGAATGAAGAATGAATTTAGCTTAGCTTTAGCTCATACTCCTTCCTCCCTCCTCTAAGAGTCTTGCATTTATGTACTCCTTTGAAAAGCGGAGAGATGAGACTGAGAGTTTCAGGAGTCAACAATGAATCTTTCACTGAGCTGGCTTAAAGCAGCAGTGCTGATCATGCAGGCCCCTTTCAAAGGAAGATACAAGGCTGTGCTTTTCTTTATTTTTTAGTGTTTTATTAGGATTAGCTCTTTGCTTCAAAGAGATCCTAAACAACCTACAAAGATAAAGACACCCCAAAATTTTCAAGTGCTCCTTCCAAGAACCCTAAGGAGAGCTCCTCTGGAGTTGCATCTCTGATATGGAGGATGACTTCAATACTTTCCTTCCCTTTACCAGCATGCTCAAGGAGGGTGGAAAACCAAATTCTAACTAAAGGCTTTTTAGGAAAAAAAAAAAAGTTGACATCTCTGAAGGCAGAGTGTCTTCTGCAACTCAGAAAAGAATAAAGGGGACTAAGCAACAAGGAAACAGTGGGTGTTACCTGTCCTTTTGTGTGCAGGGAGAGCCAGAGACAGGAGTAGGTCTCTATAATTTTATTCTCATTACTTACACAGTCACTGCACCATGCTACAAGTTATTAACTCAGAGCATCCTACTGCATGTTATCGGCTTTGCACAAACCTAGCAGAAAGGAACATTCTGCTTATGGTTAAACTATTGCCATCAACACTTGCTACCATGTGAAGAACAAAACCCTTTTGTTAGAGGATGCAGTCATCATCATAATCTTTAAAAATGATACATAATTTCAGTAATCTCTTCCTAATGCTTCAGATGCATGTATTGAATTTGAAATAATTTACAGTTAGTCTTATAAAGTTCCGCTTGTTTATCTTCCAAAGAAAATAGCAGCATATTGCAAAATAGGAAGGTCCAGTAGCAAAATATGTAGTTATTACTAAATAATCCATCAAAAATGTTTTCCTATTATGACGGTGCCATTTCATTTCCTTGCATATAATGTCTGTTGCAGAATTGACTCAAACTCTACACAGGTACAGTCACAAAAATAAAGCAAAATGGTTTTCTGTAGTACCAAGTCAAAAAAGTTGGTGCTGTTTGGCAAGTAATTACCTGCCTCTTTCCTATTCTATGATCCAATCTGACTTGAAGAGAAAGGTGGATATGATCACTAAGCATTTGTCACTTTGCATCCTCTGCCTCCTGTTTTCACGCCTTCTTTTGTTCTTACTGAACTTCAGAGTGGAAGATGAAGCATGCAGAGTTTATGGGAAGATGTTTGTGAACAGAATCATAGAACTGAAGTTCAAAAACCCCACAGCCCAAAATCCAGAACAGGTGAATCGTGTTTGCATTATGTTTCCATTAACTGAAGAAACAGGCTACCACTGCAGTAAAATACAAGGAGGTCATCACTTCTGTAGACCAACACCTGTATTTCAATCTGCTTGAACTAACATGCAGGGACTTGCAAGAACAACAAAGTTGATGCTTTTTTTTTTTTTTTATCAGTGGGGAATACTGAAAAGCCAAAAAGAGGAACATTCAAGCAGGACTACTTTCAAATGCCCAGCTGCAAATGCTGACTGCCTCAACAAAAAGGAAAAATTAATGAAGATGAGGAAGAGCCTTCTCACTGATGTATTTCAGGACCACTATTTAAGAGTGGCTCTTTCCAGCAGCAGTGAAGTTTTTTCTCCCAAAACAGATGCTGATAGTGAGAAATAAAGCCCATTACTGCACCAGTTCACCATGAAAATGTGCACTGCAAATACTTTTGAGTAGTTTTATCTTACGCACTCTTTTTTCACTGTGGTCCTTTTGTAGTAAAGTACGTATAGACACAGCTGTAACTAAGCATAATCTTATGAACTGGTTATACTAAAACTACATCCTTACACAGCAGCTCCTGCCACCACAGCCTTTGTGTTGAACCACATCTATTATTTTTGTTCTTTATGCATAACTCTAATCATGTATTTGAGTAATGAGATAAACACCTGGTGCCAATAAATACAGTTCATTTTAAAAAGTGCAGTCTTAAATGTTTCCATTGGTTTTCTAGGCATAGAAGTTTCCAGGAGAATATGAATTAATTTCCAGCATGAACTGGCTACAAGCTCATTGTTACATTAAGGGATTACTTTGCTTAGACCTTCTCTTGGCTGTTCCTCTCATGACTGACAATATCAGTAACTACAATACAACAAAGAGAATGTTACTACAATTTGTTAGGGCACTTAACTGTCTACACATCAACTGTGAGGACAGATGCTGTCAGCTATTACACTGGCATACTTCTTGGAGTCTATTATAAAATCTGTATTTTTATGACACAGTTAGTATCAGTTTTCCTCCCTGGTGAGTCTTTATACTGAAATAATCATTGTAAGATTTTTTTTAAAAAGTGCTTTTATCCCCTAAAGATTTATATCTAAGATGTAGCATAATCACAGAAGGAACTGCTGAGTACAGAATGAACTGAGCACCACAAAGCCAAATACAAAGAGGTCATTGTATTCGCTAGGCCAGGGGATTACAATTTGTCCAAAAGAAAAGTCATGCAAAATTCAAGTTTTGAATGTATTTATCACCTGCCACTGAGTTGATAAAAGCAGTTAATATAACTTCTGGATTGCTGAAATTGCACCAGGACTCTTTTCAGGGTGTTACCTGTGCACTACTGAAGAGCAGTTCATGTTCTTGGGTACCTCACATTACAGATGTGCTGCTGCTCAGTCAAGACACGGAGCTGCTTCGAAACAGAACAGGTACACAACAACATTCCCAGGCAATTCTTATTTTTCCTAGAAGCCCTGGCTCACACCTAGACACAGGTTTGAAAGTGGATGAAGAGGCAGAGCTGTTTTATGTAACTTTACTGGAACACAGCCATCTTGTTCAAGAATCATGCAGTTTTATAAAGTACCATAAGAATTTGAGGAAAAACAATGGGTGTATGTGTCCCATGAATCAGGCACAATTTCAATTCCAAACGATTTTTTAAGTTTTTTTAGATGATTAGTTTTACATTCTCTCTCCCTCTAATACAGTAAATCATGGGGTTTTTAATTAGCCTTGTGTTTTTAGCATCTAGAAATTAAGAATTCTTAATCTAGAGATTAAGAAACAATAGTTATTCCTCTGTTTATCCATTATGAATATAGCCCATTCTGATTTGGAATACAGCTACTCTAGGTGAAGCTGTCAAAGTGCATGAAGGAACATTTAAGACATTTTAATGCCAGTGATACAGTATGCATTTGACTTGAAGAGTATGCACAACTTGTTCCTTTGATTACTGTATCTAATCTCAAAGTTAAATGGACCAAACTTGCTTACAAAACAAATCCCTTAATTCAAACCCAGCAGAAATACTATCCTTCCCTTCCAAAGCTGCAGAAAATCTGTCCACCCTTCACCAATTGTAAATTCAGCTTGAAGATACTGACCTAACCTTTCCCCGTTCATACTCCTGACATGAATTTACAGTAGAAATGGTGCAAAATAGCAAGACCTGTTGGAATAGGCAGAAAGGACTTCAAACTTTAATCTGATTGGTTTAATTTTTTTTTTAGCATGAGGAAAAAGAATAAAGTTACAAGATTCTTTTAATATTTTCACAATGTTAAACTAAAACTGAGCTCTAGGCTACATGTGTAAGTAAATCTAGAACACAAAAGGGTTAAATAAGATCTTCTTTTAAGATACAAGAACTTAAGCTTTCTTTACGTTTAACAAACTTCACAGAACAGATACTGCAAAGGAACAACCCCCTCCCCAACTTTTTGTTTAAAGTGAACATTGTCCATAATTCACATGAACTTTAAGTAGTGTCCTCTCAAGAGCCACCTTGAAACCGTCTGTGCACTTGTAACGAGATTAAAGAGAATATTAAGGAGGAACAAAATAGCATCTTCAGTATTAATGCAGAAAAGTCTTGTGTATCAATCAGAATGCCCATCAAATGCTAGGATAGGATTTGGTAGGAAAAGAAAGTGCGTATCACAGCAGCCGCCAAAATCTATGTTTTTTTTAAAACTCCTCACAGCAAATGTAAATAATATCCTTGGACAGTCCCTCTCACTAGGACCACTTCCTGAAAATGCAACCCATTACAGAAGCTTTTGCTGCTGGTTCATATTCTTGAATAAGAACAAGGAAAAAAAACAGCTTGCCTTCCAGACAGCTTGCATTTATAATGATGGGACACTTCTGATTTGCTTCATGGTTAATGCTAATACGGTCAGATGCTGAGTGTGTGTCTGGAGAGATATACATATATATGTGTGTATATATATATATATTCTTTTTTAAATTAGTTGTCTCATTGTTAAATGTTCCTAACTGGCTACCAAAGTAACAGTATAATTTTGCCTATAACGAGTTAATTACCTGTAACAAGTAGAATGGAGGATGACTCATACAAGCTGGGGTTTTCCAAGTGACAGGTTACTTCACCCCCAATGTTTCAGATCTGCCCAGTATTTGAAGATGAGACAAAGTTGATCCCTCCCTCAGGTTTTCTAACAAATTTACTCACTTGTTATTAACTTACTAAGTGACTGAGAAGTTAAACTCATTCAGGATTAAGCTGGGCGACATCGGCACGAATCGCTTTTACCTGCATCAGCCCTGTGTGCAGCAGGAGACAGCCCGGTTATGACGTTTGCTTTTATGTTTCCAAAGTGGCAAAGCCGGTGCGGTTCGGCTCAGCTCCGCGTGACACACCGTAACACAGAACCACGGCTCTAACCAGGTCCAGAACGTTCTATCCAGGTCATGCTTTTCACATCCACTTGCTATACTCACTGTGCGGGCAGGGATTTTCGTGGGCGCATTCAGCTGCATAGAAGGAGGGCTGGTGGAGCCCCTTTGATTATCTCATTGACACTCTGAACGTGAGGAACACAAACTCATTCTGACAAGGGTGTTTGTTTTACAGGTTGTTCCCCAATACTGTTACTGAATTCCGTTTGCTACAAAATGTCCTTTTTTCCCCAATATGTAAGTCTAGCTACAGAAAGTCAGTCTGTAGAATCCAGCCATGGCTACTGTGCTGTGAATTAGCCTTATTTGATCAATTATCAGATACCTGCACTTAGCAAAAGGCAAACAAGAGCCAATCAGGTTTCGGCCAGTGGGAATGGCTGCACTGCTCAAGGTACGTGGAATCTGTTCACACAACGCGTAGAATCTCTGTGGATGCCATGTAAAAAGTTATGCACCATTTACTGCTCCAGGATGGAGTTGGCTTTAAAGAGAGATCATAATTTAACAGAGAAGAAAGGAAAAAAAAAAAGAAGAAAGAAAAAAACAACCCTGATAGGTTCTTTATAGTAAGATACATATAAAAATTTTTCATAAGAATCTCTGTCCCCCTTTCTTTTTGGCTTCCTGGGAAGAACCAGAAAGGTGTTCCTACCCCAACAGAATCCCTGATGCTGGTGACACTGCCTAACTCAAAAGCCACACGCGATGAAGGCACGAGTGACCAGTCAGGTCTTCTGGGCTTAAGCAGCTGCAGTTGCTGCTCCAAGTAGTATTTCACCTCCTCAAGATTCAGTAGCAGTGAAGAGGTGAAAGGCTGCACATTAAACAGTTTGTCCGAAAGCCATGTGCATAGCAAACTTTTACACCAGCTTCTATACAACTATTTGTTTTAACTCTGCAGCTGGAATATTTCCAGCATAAGGCTTTTAGAGTGACTCCAGCAATAACAGAAGCCTTTGGATTTTTCTTGCTTTGTTTAAATCCACTAGCCATACTCAAAAATAATATTTCCTCATGTTTTATTTTTATACGGTGGCTAGCAGGCACCTTAGTAACCAGCCAGAGATCAATTTCAACCACCATCAATCTCTAAACTACAGTACCAGGACGGTTGGCTAAAGAAAGGAAACTGATTGGCTGTAGTCTGAAACTTGCCTAGTACAAGGTGTCTGGCTGACTTTGTCCTAAATAAGGCTAACATTAGTGAACTAAGAGAACAGCATTTGGTTGCAGTCTTGCACTCAGGAACATCCTTCGCCAATGCGTTGGCAAGATCTCCCTACTTTCCGATCCAGTTTCACCATTTTCATGATGGCCTCCTCACGCCCGCGGCCCATGTGGTCGAACGTGCAGTCGTGCTGTTCAGGCAGGCGGTGCAACATGCAGAACACGTAACCTGCCAGAGGGAGACAAGAAACACCGTTAGGGACTGCTTACAGAGGTGGCATCTCAGCTGAACCACAAGTGAAGAGCCCAGTCTACTGGGGGATTACTCAGTTCTCAAAAATTCATGCCAGTTTAAAGCTTTTACTTATTTTTTTACAGGGTAATGAATATTTGATCATATACTGCCTTTTGTCGAGAATTTATCAACACTACCAAAGCTCAAGTCATACAAGATTTGTGGGGTTTTTTGCCATCTTCTCACCTTATACAGGAAACCTCCAAAATCATCTAGGCTATGTATATCTACATAGTAACAAAGCTAATGCTTTTGGGTTTTAATCACCTTTGCTGAAATCTTTCAAAATTTTGAGTGGACTTTGTTGTTATTTCTGAAACTCATGCCTATGGTACTCTAGGGTGAGCTCCCAAGCAGATTTTCAAGTCAGAACTGTTAAATTTAAGCACCTTTCTTTCTTCTCACTGCCAGCGTTGGCAGTGACAGCAGGAGAGTTCAGTGCTCCTTTGCTATCCTGGGCTTCAGAAGCTTCTCCTCATGCACCAATCTGACACTAACCACAGGGGGGAACGGGCAGTTGACACAGGGACGTGTCATGCCACATCACTTTGCTCTGTAGCTGAGAAGATGAGGTTGTTGTCTCTTTGTCTGAAGTTCCTCGACGTTACTCAGCTTTCCAGGGAGCACATGACTTAGAAACATGCCAATACTTTTCCCTGCAGGTGAGGAGGGCTTCTGCCACAGCCACCACTTTCTAGCCTACAAAGGAAATCAGCTTTTTTCTTCTTTGTTCCTAACACTTTGCAACAGCAAAAAACTGCCTCAATTTTTCCACCTCCAAAATGAATGTTAAATAGCATTGGAGGGAATGTTAAATAGCTATAGGAGGGAAAAATCACACAGTTACAGGGCGAACCAGTCCACTGTATACGAACCAGATGGTTCATGTAATATCGCCTGTGCTGGGATATTTTTCCTGCCTGATGGTGCAAAGAGTAACACTCTGCCTCTTACTTGAATGCTTTACCTTACTGCTGCCCCTCAAATGCTCAAAAGATATTAAACCCACAAAATTATAATATTTGAGAGATGGAAAAGGATAAAAATGAGTGAATGAATGATTGGGAAAGTGTTTTGTGCATATATACACACACACATATATATGAGAATATGTGTGTGAAGTAATTTAAGTTTCTGGACTATAAAACATCAATTGCAGGAGAGAACAACTTGCTACCTTTATATTAGAGTGATTGTTAAGAAAACAGAGGAGAAAAGTGTCATACATGGAATTATTTTTAAAAAGCAAAGAAAAATTGATTTATCTTTGCTCTTTGTTTCAGTAGCACCAGGCTATGAAAAGACATGCCTATTATCTGTGGCTGGCTTTGAAACCCAGTTCTAGGAACAAAGCCAAAAAGACAAGTTTTCTGTATTGGTATGTACAATTCAGAAATATGGATAGAAATGCACAGATTGAATTGATACATATCTCACCCCTTGTGATCACTGCCTCCACTTCAATCTCAATCTGGGTCATACCACACTCAAATGTGACAAATATCTTTCCCAAAGTGCCAAAAATTCAAGGTCTGATTGTTAAAATGAAAATATGCCTAGACTATAGTGCCAATACTGAACAGGCATTTCACTCAGTTCTCTCTCACAGAAAGCAGGGTCTGAAGGCTTCCCTTATTTCTTGAAATAAGATTTCAAATTGCTGAACCAATGTCTACTGCAGGTACAAGAATCATAAATACCTGACTGGATGAGCTCAAAAATCAAGTTCATCATCTTATCTACAATGAATGTCTAAGAAGCAGATGCAAGACACAACGAAGATATGAACTGGGCAGGAGGTGTCTCAGTCTCTTCTAAATAAAAACTGGTTTTAAATCCTGTCAGTTTTACAGATCCTTTCCAAATGTTTAATAAGCATATCCAAAAATGCCATCTAATGTTACTGAAAAGAGATCTTGAAAATTTATACAATCTTCTGCACTGCTTCACCAAGACCCTTTGACAATTCTGTAAATCTAGTAAGGAAGTACATGTGCCACAATTTATCCCTTTTGAATGTGACCTTTCACTTGCCCCATCTCTTCCCTTTCTACAAAGCCTCGTGCAGACCAGCACAGCTTCATGATGTTCCTTTTTACCCTGCCACCCCTAATACAATCTATCCTGTGCTTTGCCCGTTCTTTATTTCATTTTTGAACACCTTTTATTTCTTTATAGAGCACCTGTTTTCACACAGGAAAATCTGTATTGTATGCTATATTTATTCCACATGACACATTATATATTTTTTACTGTTCATCAAGGATTTTTTTTGTGCATTCTTGAACAAAGTCTCAGTAACTGTCTGCAAAAGAATGGCAGGTGATCTTCATTTTTCCCAGAGTATGGGAATAGTATGTCTAATTTCAGCAAATAAATTATCTAAACCTGTTATTAATATATGTGTATGTATATTTAAATATGTACTGCTAATTAGAACAGATAGTATCTAATGAAAGAATACCCAAGCTCATTTTGAATGTTATGAAAATAGTTCTGCATATAATGGCTTATTTATGGAAGGGGGCTTATTCTGGTTGAATTAGCAATACAGATCTCCTGGAAGCTCCATGTCCAAAAAGAGAATTCAGATCTTTAGTATCACTGCTACAAATGCTTAAGTCACTTCAAAGATTGGAACTTGTATTTTTGTAGGTTTTATTTAAAATTTAAAGGCCTTTAAAACACTGTTATTCAGCAACTAATTGAGTGACAGTAGTTCTGAACATTTTTTCATTAGTTCAGAGTGGGTATATTCAATTAAGTTATTACTGCTGTATTCATTCCTTGCTTCTTCAGTGGTTTGAAAATCAGAATGGACGTTCTGTAGTCTGCATGTGCACAAGTGCCTGATGTCACATAAGGCCATCAGATTTTACAGCAGTTCCATTATTAACTTGTGTGTGCTGGGGCAGAAGGCCAATAGCTGTATCTGTATTTTGATCCTTAATGCCAATCCATATTTAGAGGTGAAACTTTTTCTCCTGAGAACTCTGCTTTTACGGTTATAAAGTCAGTTAGATAAATGAACTCCTGCAGTGTATATGCTGTTATGGGATATACATATGGATAATAATGTATATGGGATACACATTATGGGATGGTATCAAATACAGGTTGTGTCTCTTAAAGGAATTTACTGCAGAAATACTTCTTTTAGCACACTATAACTAAAACACAAAATAAACAACTTTTCTAGTAGTGGAAAGAGCATTGCAAAAGGGAATCCATCTGCCAGCTGAAGTTCATTTGCCCAAGTCATCAACCTAAAACACGCCAGACTTCCACTCCCAGGGCAGAAGATTTCAATCTAGTAAATGTAATAACACATCTCACAGCACTGCAATTGTTTTCTGATGTTAGAAGTAAACTATGAATCACCCACTGCTCAAGTCTCTAATGCAAACATCTTGGAAAAATATTATGTAGTGCCTGAAAACATTTAAGCTCCTCTGAGCACCACAGAAACTTCTACACAATACATCATAAAAAATTCACTTCCATTTCATCGCCAGAGCAAAAATGGCTAAAGCCATAAAGCAGAGCACCATCCCTGCCTTACAGAGGAGTCACTCAAAGGAAGCCCAAGACTGCACACCAGCAACTATAAAGCTGATTTAATCATTCCTGAGGAACCTGATGGGAGAGAACAGAAAACAAAATAGGCTTCCATATTCCAGACCAAAGAGTATCACAGACCTACAGTATGCTGTGTGTGGGTAATGAAAAACAATTGCCTTTTCTTCATTGCTACACTCAAGAGCACTGGTAGTTCTGAGTTTCTGAAAACTGAGCCATTCAAGTATCACTGCTGACATGGAAAGGCAAAGCCCTTCATTACAAAGTACCATCAATTATCTTAATTGTTTACTCTAGACATTTAGGCTTTCATTGCAGGCACCAACTGCTCTGAAGGTTTAGCCTTCTATACTACACTGAGCCCTTTTGATACATTCAAAGAAACTCCCACTGGTAGGTAAAAGAAAGTGAAGTCAACATTACCATAGAACCCTGAGCTTCTGATACTTAAAAATCATCTTACCTGCCCAGTAGGATCGGTATTTATCATTTTCATTCCCAAGTCAACAGGCAGAAGTTCAGAACTGTCAGAACTTGTAACTTACACCATTTCCAAATTTTATTTAATAAACAAGCTGTGTTTTTTTATAGAGCCCTATACAAAGCCTATCCAAAGTAGTCCTAGCAATGACACAGACGACATCCTGTGCTGCGTGCTTTGACTTCTTCACAGTCTTCACAAGATATTTTACTTCTCTTGAAAATTTGAAATTCTAATAAACAGATGTTCAAACTGAATTTAAGAATACTTTGTGACTTAGGAGTTGAAGATGCTGCAAAAATTCTCTACCAAAGGTTAGAAGTAAACTGTGTAAGGTTAGAAGTAACCTAACTACACCAAAGGTGTATTATCTAACAAGGTACTGTGTGAGTCGACAAGCAGATTTCTGTGCAAGAACAGATTTTAACATCTCTTTAAACAATGAATGTATCTGCAGGCTATCAGACATCACAGCCAAACCAGACAGGTGAGCCAGCAGAGAAGATCAGCTCATGATGTGGCACTGTTCAGAACAACTGCACACCATTCACCCCCAAAACACCATTTTGCATCTCTCCCCAGTCCCTTCCAACTGGAAAGATGATTTAATGTGTTCCAAATTATACTAACAATTAAAGATTTTTTTAAGTAAGTGTGGGAAGGAAATACTTTCTGTTTTTTTAAAGAATGAAATAGGTAAGAAATTAATGGAAGAGTAGAACAAATAGCTACCAAGATACAAAGCAAGATCCCAAAGGCTTGAGTACCTGAGAACTGCAGTAGGATCCAGCTTGCTTCCCTGTATTCTGGAGGCTGTTTAGCAAGAACACAGGGTAATGGAAAGATGGGAACGTGCGCAAAGCTTCCAGTGCAGCTTCCATGCACTGCATTAGGCAAGATAGATATATTCTAGTCTGCTGGTATCTGGTATTACTCTCTTTTAGAGAGCTCCATTCTTGCATATACTCTAATTATCTCTCCTCTCTCTTCTGTGTGAATGCTCTGCACTAGCATTGTCAGCTTTCATTACACAACTCAAGGAAATTTCAGTTTTACTGACATTTTCTATAAAAGCAAACCAAATCCCACCAAGCTAAACAACAAGGTTTTGGAAATAAGTGAACTGAAGTCTTCTGTTTCTCTTTCCCAGCTTTGCAAGTTGACAGGGACTTTGAAGTGATAAGTACCTCAGAATAACTTGGTTGGGAATCTTGTCATTCATTTCCAAGGGGAAAGAAGAGCAAGCCACAGTATGATGAAGCTTTTTAACCAGACAGATGTATTTATTAAAACTCCACAAAATTGAGGCAGTCCTTTTTATAATTTCCACTCCAAATTGAGTGGGTGGGGAATGTTAACCTCTAGGTGCTCTAAGTTAGAAGTCTCTAAATATCAATTTACATTGTCTTAAGCACTGCCCTCTCGAGGCATTTCAGTTCCATGAATTGTCACAAACAGCGCAGCTGCAAAAGGTTCACAAAACATACAGTAGGATGAAGTGTACTGTTCCTATTAACTTATTTTTTCTTACCATTTGCTATGATCACTGCAACTTAGTTTTCAGTATTTTCTTCTTCATACAGATTGTTGATCCTTACGACTACCAAAACGATCAATAGCTGAATCAAAGAGAGGAGCAGGAAAGAGGTGGTGTAAGACACCTTAGAACGTTTCCTTTACTCTGCCAATCTGTCCCCGGGACTGGATGGGCACCCTGGGATTCCATCCTGCTCTCAGTCACTGATAATCTCAGGTTTCATGCTGGAAGCCTATAGCTCTGTGATATCTCTGGTGCTACGTAAGAGTGCTCATGAGATGCTACACATTCATTTTGTATTTCTACTACTGGTTTTATGCTTAGGAGAAAAGAAAGGAACAATGAATTTATTTTTCCCCTTCTTCCTCTATTTTGCTCTCTGCCATAAAGAGGGTAAAGCAATGTGCATGTATCTGCATTAGAGACAGAAAAAGCATTTGTGGAAAGGACTGCCCAAGAAGTGAATGGAAGAAGTTGTATACAAAAGAGAGAAGATATAATCTTAATACTGTAACAGCCACTGGACAGGTATGGTTAAAGATTCTGCAAGAACTCTTTCAACTGCAAGGAAAAGATTTTGTATTTCCAAGTTTGGTCACATACAACCTGTGTTTCAAAGTTGTTTTCTGTCTATTTTCTTTAAGATCATAAGCCTGGGAAGCTGCCTTAGGGAGCACGCAAGAGATGCAGTTTGGCACTGTGGAGACCCTGCAAACGAACCACATTTTATCCCACTTGGTGCTAATTTCAACTACACTTTCCTATTTATCTGACTACTTGCACAGAAAGATGTCAAACTGTATTTTCCTACATTAAATGTGACACAAATTTTGAACAGAGAATCCCTATCACTTGAGGACAGAGCCCGTGCTGATTTTTAGGGAACTTTTTGATCAACAATTCTTAAGGAGGTTCTCATTCTATTCCTTGTCTTTGGAACTAAGAAGAACAACTCAAAGTTTCCTCCTGTTTCTTTGAAGACATTGTATTTGGAGTGGGAAGAATTAAGATATGGCACTCGTCTAGACTCAATTCTTACTTTTGCTGTAGTGAACACTAACTCCAGAGAAGTAGGGAAAATGTTTAGGAACAGAACTGAGGTTTTCAGGAAATTATTTCTGAATTTCAAAGAATCCCTAATGAATCAAAGTCATAAGTACAGCACATCTACTTTGCAATAGTAAGCTCCCGTTACAAAATGTTTGCTGTGGGTCAGGTCTGACTGACTGAGTACTGCAAGCCTCAGTCAAGACTGTGTCTCAGTTCCATCATGTACCAGAAGAAGACAGTGGTTAAATCATTTGATTTGGACCAGATATTTTTCTTGCTGTACAAAACTCATGCATTTGAGTAAATACTTCCACATCACAACTTCTTCACCCACAATAAATTTGTAAGTTAAGGCTATTATCTACTGGGGACAGACTATCAGAGCAATTCAGGCCCAGGATTACTCCCACAGATACACCATGCAATCAATACTCACGTCTAAACCGCTTGACACCTCAGAGGTCACTGACTTACACAGTGGTGACAATGGCATCTGTAGGCTCCCCTTCTTACCTTATACACTGTCCCTGGTTTTTGGTCTCAGCTTTCATCCACAGCAGTCAGGCACAAGCAGCAGCTGTGACACCACAAGCTCACTCTCCAACCACCACAACTGCTGGGTTACTGCTCTTGTGAAATCTCTGCAGAACTGGGCTCTGGTCCCAGTTCATCTGTGATAAAGGATGCAACTTCCCAGAAATTAGCATTTTAATTTGTCATGTAATCTGTCGATATAACTGGAAGAAACATTTTTCACCAAAGGCTTGTGTGATTGTTGAAACACAAAGGCAGGAAAAAAACCCCAAACAACCAAAACTGGTTAAACTTTAATTTAACAAGAGAAGTTTGGACCATTTTGCTCCCAACAACTTACAGCATCAAGTGAGGTATCAGACGGTATCAATGGGCAGATATCAGATGATACTTGCAATGAGCAGGTATCAGATGGTATCAACTTATTTTAAGGAGAAGAAAAGAAAGGTTCAAAATTAAAAGTTTAGACTTTAGGTAGGTGAAAAGTTTCCTTATTTGAATAATTGTGTGATTTTGCAACATGTATTCAAGAGGAATTAGTATCACTTCTAGACTTGTAAAAGGAATATTCATTGCCACGTTTGCATGACCAAGAACACACTGAAATAATACTGCACCCCCCAAATCATTCCTAGTTTCACAAGGTTATATTGTGTAGTATGTGGGAAAATGAATCCAAAGAACAGAATGTACAGTAAAAAAGCAGAATTATGCCAAAAAGGCATCCTAGTGTCCAGGGTATCTAATGAAGTAGAGGTAACTCATACTAATAGGTTATACTATCACAAATGTTAGTACTGCTATAAAATTAAATCTTCCATGGGTTAAACCAGCTTATCAAGAGGCATTTGTTTCCTACTCAACATATTGAGATTTGAGTAGTGTAGACTCTCTAGATTTAAGTGGTGTGAAACCTTAATTAAAGTGTCCTGAGCAATGGCAGGTGGATGACAGAGCTCTCCTAAGGTCAGAGCAGGGACTTGTGCAGTATTTAACACCTTAAAAAGAGCTGCATGAGCTTGAATACTTCTAGAATTCTCTACACCACCAAGCCCACCTGAGCTAATACACTTCTCCCAGAAGCTGAGGATTTAATTAAAAGCTGAAGTGTACCCAGAAAGTTAATTAAAACAGCAAGCAATACCTAGTGATTCAATAATGTATGTGTGTAATTTTGTTTAGCCCAATGAAAATGCAGGAAAGATAAGGCTAATAATAAAGAACTGGAATGAATAATAAAAGGGTCTCTACTAACATCCAGTATGTGTTGCATTAATTGTAACAGTTCTCCTGGATCCTGCATGCATTTTGACTTCATCCCATGGTGAATGCAATTCCAGGTTTGACTTTCAGTATATTTCCTGAGTTATATTATTTGTGCCCTGGGTTTCAGTAGCTTCCTAGAGGTTGCACCATAGTGATCTACAGTCTGACAGCAGCTAGGCTTGCTGGCCAAACAAGAGAGAAGCAGCTCTACTTCTTTTAAGCCTAAATAAAATGTGGTTTATGTCTTCATTCCCTATTTACACCTTATGTCCAGGGTCTCTTAGATTACACCTTCTGCTCCATGAAAGTCTTCTGTTACTGTAGCCTCTTGCAATCTATGTCAAGAGTAATTCTTCTTCTAATCACAGGAAAACAGAGCTCCATTCAGAAGCTCCATTTATACCAAAAAGGAAAACAAATGCTTAGAGCAATGTATACTTCCACTCTTCCTTTTTTTTTTCTTTTGGTGTAGACTTACAAAACATTCCTGGCTCCTGCTATGTTCACCCCCATACACGACTTGTGCCTATAACTTGCAAAACTTTCAGCAACTGGGGAATGTTTAACAGCTCTGAACACCTCTGTAAGCATTTGCATTTCAATACATATAAAGATACAGTAAATAAATAGATTACTTTTAAAAACTTACTGAATACTCATAAAGGATTATAGTATCCATTGATACAGTTTTTCAGCTCTTGAAACTTTCCTCCAAGGCCAGTAATACTTAATGCTAAAAGGCCCTGACACAGACTAATACTATTCTTTTTACTTTTGTGGAAACTGATGCCCACTGATCTTAATGCCAAGGACATCAATATCCTTAGAACATCCACATCAAGCTGTCTCAAGTCTCAGTACCTACCTTTAACACCTTCTTATAACTGAATTATGTAATTTAGCACCACAGGTGGTATTTTCCTCTGAGATAAAATTTTATTTATTTAGTTTGGAGGGGAAAAACACTCTAGCACCTGGAAAGAATCCTGACTTTTCAAGCAAATTTAGACAATTCTTTTCAATTATCCCTTTCCTCCTCCCAGTTCTGATACAGCAGTTGTGGCTATGCTCTTTGCCCACTTCTTCCTGTGAGTAACTTAGACTTTCATCAACAAAATTCACATTCCTCCCTACCTAAGCCTTACCTCGTGGTCAGTTAACTAGCTGGTAATGTTCCTTCAGGCTTTGTCAGATTACTGTGGCGTATTTTTGGGCCTTCTGTGTCTACTTCAAGTATCAAACACTAGTAGAATCAGTACTTCTGTGTACAGCTGTTTGTTAACATATGGACAAACATTTTTGAATCACTTTTAAGGGGACTAATCTGTCCTTGTGTCATAAGAAAGAACGACTCAGAGACTGAGCAAATACTTCCATAAAGGTACTGGAAGAGATGTAAGGTAGTCTCAGATTTTTATGTTCAAGTTCACTAGGCTATGTGTCTCTTGTGCATACAAGACAATTAAAAACTGCATCATCTTTCACTTTATGGGTACACTGCATTCTTCTGTAACCACAACACAGGTATGTAGGGAAGAAGAGACTTAATGTGGCAAATGCTACAAAATGCTGATTTTTCACCCAGAAGTGCAGTTTCCACTTGAAAACCCCCAGAAGGTAATATACTGAAGGACTTACCACATCAGTAATGTCAAAATAAAACCACTTTTTGTTTTTAGAAGGAACACCCTAACTTGTTTTACTTAAGGAGGACTTGGGGACTTAAGAGATGAGCAGCCCATTTCAATTACATGGACTGATTGGGACTACAGGAAGGTAAGGAACAGGCTCAGTACACATTACTAAATCAACATTGCCAAACTTTTGGTAGCACAATGGAAGAAATCAAAATCAGCACATCCTGTAAGAAAAACCATGTTAATTGAACAAGCTGGAGAATTTTACTGGAGCCTCTTCAAACAGTATTTCATGATTCCTAATTATAAGGAGCATGAACTCCATTAACACTTTTAAAGCTGTGGACAGCTTTTCTGAAACCTAGACACTGAAGTATTTTTCTGGGTCCTACACTTGGAATCTATGATGCACCAATTAATCAACTACTTCTTCATTTTCAGTACTTTCAGAATACATATTAGTCAGAAAGACCAACATTAGTTAACAGCTCCTATTCCCTATCAATTAAACTGGAGTCTTGGAATAACATCTTCATAAAATACAACAAAACAAAAAACCCCCCTCTGAGTTCAAATTCAAACTTCAATGGACTTTATGTTTTGTTGGGTATTTTTTTAATACTTGCAGCAATATAAGATAAGATGCTGGACATGCCTGAAATGGGTGAAGCAAAAGAACTACTCTGGGAGCAACTCCCTTAGGAGAACAGCCAACACAAGACAGCTGAATGTGGTACATCTTACAGGCTGACAGTAAGACTTGCCAGAGCTGTAGTACGTAACCAGTCACTAATAAGATTTATTTTAATACTTCTTACTGAACTGGCTGACTCATACTCTCCAGAAGCACTGTGCATATTTCATCTTAATCAATGGAAGTACATCTGTTACACCAAGACATAATCATGCCCTGAAGCCATTTTGGCTTGTACCAGATAAACCTTATCCATCTAGAAAGTGAATTTACCAGCACCATTACAAATTCTCCTCCACAGAAAAAGGTTCCATGGAAATGGAACTATGATTTAATGTTTTACCAAGTTTTAAGAGAAACATTAGTTTCAATACATGTTTAACACATGTTTTAATACATGTTGTATAAAGATGGAGAAGCTTATCTATTCAAATTTGTTTCTTTTTTCCCGTCTTTCTGAAGATTATTTCTAAATTAACTGAGTAAATCAAATCACTCCAAATTTATTTTGGCACAATCCAAACAAGTGCTTCATCTCCTGTGTTTATGTTAACAGCATAACAGCAGTTACGTTATCCAAGTTAAGAATCTGCAGCTGCTTTTCTTCCACTTTTTTGATTACTCAATGACAGTGAGACTTGCTGCCATTTATCTCTAAGTACAGTCTCTGCTATGTGGATGTATTTTGGTTCTGCTGGTGCTTGACAGGAGTCTGTTTTTCTCTCCCTCTTATCCCTGTGCTTAGACAAAAACAAAATAAACCAACAGTAACACCAAGAAAAGAATTTCAGCAGATTATTACAGATTTATACAGAACTAAATGAAAAACAGGGACGTGGAAAAATAAGCACAGTAACTAGGAAGGAAATTTATGCCCTTCTAAAGGAGCAGTCTGTGGTGGGCCATGTGCTCCACTCTCAATTTCAGGTGCTCAGCACCCCGAGGTGACTCTCTGGCTGAGTTGCAAAGTTTGACTCTTGTTTCCTGGCTCAGTCTTACCGCTGTAGAGGCCACTTGTGAACTGCATCCCTTCCAATCAAAAAGCAGACAAACATCAGTACTTGCCAACATCTCTCAAATTAAAATTGCAAACCACCACATTCTGCCTTCACCTCTGCCTGAGGTTAGTGCTCACAGCAGCCTCCCCTAAGAGCAGCAGCGAGCACACAGCTGTTAGGCCAGATGCATTCCAGGAAACTGTAGCTTCTTACAACATAACCTAGGCCAGTAAAATTCCAAGAAAAGCTTTCTTGTCCACACAGGCAAGAAATATGGCTAGCGCGTGTTTGATCAGAATGCAATATGACCGAGCAATTATTTTTTAAGTGTGATCAAGCTGGAAGGTTTCAACATCTTCCCATCCTCTTAAGTACCTCCTCTGGCCCAAGAACATGAGAAACATTACAATTCCTATCTGAGAAGCACACAAACCAATGGCACTGCTAATGGAAGCTACAGCCTGGCTTGCTTTGCAGGGCCCGTTATCTCAGCTGCCCCACTGACAGCCAAGAGACAGGTGAAGTCCGAGGTACACCCATAAGGATATGGCCTACAAACACCAAACCATTCTACACAAAAGCTGCTGCAGAGCTGGCACACTACACTAATTTTTCTTTAACTGCTGACTAGAAGTGGATCTAACATGACAAATGTAAAATTCCTTTACTGATTATCTAGAATATCCCCTCATATTTATCATGCAATTCCAACAACAAGATCACTGCAGATTTCTTTGTGTTGGTTTTACAGACCTAGTGGTACCAGAACTACTTTTTACTGTAAAACTGTAAGGCTCTTCCATAAAATTAAGTTTTGCTTTCTGTGCAAATAATTTCTATAGATTAGAAGTTTACAGCTCAGTGTCTTTTAAAACTGTACACAAGTTTATTTAGTAGCAATATACACCTAGTCAAGCAATTAAGAGCAGGCCTAGAAATTTATAGTATAATTTGCAACTAATCAACCTGCCTTTTTTACAATACATTTCCAGAACTCAGTGTTTTATAGCTAGTTCCACTCATACATTCACTGCCCCTAGTTTTGAAGCAACCCTCTGGTAACCACCCAGTTATGACACCACTGAGACAAAAACTTCCTTATCAGATCAAGGGCACAGGCAGCTGATTTCAGACTGCTTGCAGAAATGCTGTAACAGAGTGTAACTTGAAGAATATGATTCCTGCTATTCTTTGATGATAAAACTGACTCCCAAATCTAATATTAAATAAAAATTATTTCAATACAATCATTACCCATTATAAGACACTAAACTATTGAAAGGTGCATCCAGCCCAAACTAGAGAACACTGCTGTCTCCAGGACTTGCCTACTCTTACTGTCACCTACAAACAGTGCACAGGAAGCTGATTTTGTTTTAGTGATGTTGATATAAAGGTTATCCTGTCAGAAGCTCAAAATGAGAATTCATTTTAAAATTTCTCTTTCTCACTGGAGTTTGCAAAGTGCATCAGCAATTAACAATTCCTATCACTTCTCCCAGTTTGCTGTGTGAAAAGGCTCAGAACTCATCTTACAAATTGCTCTTTTGAAGATCAAAGAGAAGCTGAATTTGTCTTGTGTGTGCTCTGGATGAGTTTGTAATTTACTGGAACTTTCAGAGGAGGCTTGGCAGCACACTCATTTGACAGCCCCAGGGCACAGGATTCAGGGGAGCTCTGTGACTCTTCCCTTCTGAGTTCCTTCCTTAGCTTTAATTGGCACCTCATTAGAAATTAATGAAAATGACATCCTCTGTTCTTCCTGCTCTGGGCGTAGAATGCTACAAAAAGGCCCATCACAATTCATAACACATTCAATTTATATAGCAATGGCTCTTAAGCATTATTTATGAGATGTGAATTTCTCGTCAGCAGTTAGTAACTTGAACAGAGTGGAAGAAGAATGAAAAAAGATCTTGAGAGTATGTGTGTATGAAAACAAACAAATCTTTCTACATCTGAAAAATGTTGTGTTTCAATTGCTGGAACTCCCTTCTCAGTAGTAAATTGTTGTTCTTCACAGCACAGCCCTGCAGCACTGTCAAATCTGTCTAAAATTCCATGTAGTGTCAAGGGAACGAGCTCAGCAGCATCACCTCTCCCTGGACAGGGCTTACAGGAGACAGGAGAGCCAATACAACAGCCTCCCAAAGGTCCCCGAGCTGGTGTAAAGCACCAGTCATTCTCTCTGTCTCCTTTCCAAAAAAGCTGTGCTTTGTTGGACAAGTCCCAGTTAACTGGATCAGTATCATATTTGCAGATATGTCTACACTAAAACATTGTTCAGTATGTATGTATTTTCCTTTCCACTATGTCTCACTAAAAATCTCACTGGAAGACTCACCAGGACAAATCATCAGAAAGTAATATGATTTCCAGTACTTTTAACATTAGGACAAGAAGATGTGCAACAGCAAACATATTGTTGGTCTGCGGAGTTAATTTGGATTCTAACAAGACTGTTTCAGACACAGCTTTGGATCAACATTTTTATGCTTTAAATCCTTTCTCTTTACATCCAAGCAAACCCACACACTCATCATTCTGAAGATGATGTCTGCCTTTTTATTGATCCTGCTATCAGATTTTCTCTTAATGTTTAAAACTTGTAGGGGTTTCCCCCATTTTTTCCCACTGCTTCAGTTCAGGATTAAGACAGCAAGAACTTAATAGCAGTGGTTCAAAGCTCAGATCAAACAATGTTCTATGTTGACCATTTCTTTGGAAGTGTGTGCATGCTTATTTTATACCAGCTGATTCTACCTCATCACCTCCACCTGACCACACATCATTCCTTACCTGTGCTTCACATCAGGACATAAAAGGATAACCCAGTCGTGTGGATTTAGGAAATATTTTAAACAAATGAGAATTTGACAGATTTGTTCTACTGCATTTCCATCACCTCCTCCCAGGGATTTTGAATGGGCTTCTCATTCATGACCTAAAGCAACCTAATTTTACAGACAGCAGGGCAAGCTAGCAAGAATGGTTTCTCAGGCAGCATCTTTAAAACTGACCACAGCCACATGCTGCTGATCATTGGTAAAGCAGTTTGGGTGATGTGAAGCTGAGGTGCCCTGTGTTGCTCAGTGGATGCATTTTGCTTGCTTCTTATTAATCTGACTATGAAATCTAAGTGGCACAAGGTATGCCCACATTCACATCACATCAGAGCACAGATAACACACCCTTACTGCACACAGTATTAATGAAACATTGTAACTGCACAGAAACCAAAGATTTCCAGTGTTTTGAGCCCTGTTGTACACATGTAAATAGACTCCTACCTTCTATTTTTTCATTAAAGGTATGGAATATATGGAAATGTTTATAATACAAACTATAAACTGTGTAGGATGTAACACAGGAATGCAAATTTTCATCTCCTCATTTATTGCTGAGGAATTCAGAATTTTTTTCACATTCATGTTTTATTAACACATTTTATGAACTTTAACAGAAATATTTCCATAAAGCTATATATATCCAGTAGAAGAAAATTAAAGAATAATTCCTACAACATTTATATTGCAACAGTATTGAATTATGGAATCACTTCATGAAAACTTGAGAGGAACCAACCAAATATACCGGTAATCCAGTTTACAGAAAAAAAAATAGGCAGGTATTATTTTATAATTTTAAAAACATTACTGATCAATAATAGGGCTTTTTAAAAGTTGCTTTCAACTTAACTGCTCTCACATAGCTCCAGTATTGCAGAATGCAGGAAAGATTAATGATGTTACATAATGGTTAAGCAATCATTTATCCAATCCACCCCAAAATTCAAACTCTCTTGCTCCCAGTATCAGGGACCATTATACTATTTCAGTCAGGTACCTGTGAGCAGCCTGAGTTGTTGTATACATGACAACAGCAGACAAAGAGCAGAAATTCCTGCCTCCACCATGCTGAGCAGAAAGAGCCATACCAAAATGTGTCATCGACAGCCCTGAATTTCTTCAATTTGATAAAAATCTTATCAGACACTTCAAACTATCCTGACACATGATTTCCATGACAAGAATTTCAACATTACACCTTTTGATTTAATGTTTGGTGGCTTCACAGATAATGTATGTTAATTCTGTGTCAGTGCTCCAATATCAAAACAAAGCCTATCTCATGTCCTAAAGAGTCCAACACAACAGTAATCTCTAGAGCCTGAAGACAGACAGATGCTGAAGAAGAGAACAAAGCATAACATAAAATGTTTGCAGCTTCTCTTCACTTGGCATTTGATATTTAGTATAGGATTAACTGTCTTTGTAACTGGCTTAGCTCACCCTTCCTCTCCACACTGCTGCTCAGAAGGTCATGCCTTCTCTCCAGATAATGGTTTTAACACAAGATTTAATATTTCACAGGTGCAACGTGAATTGCACCTATCATCTGTGCAGATCCTTTGGAAATTATGCGCTGCTGAGACACAAGGGAGTAACTAAAACAAACTTCTTCAAATGTATCAATACAAGTATTGTCAGAGATTTCAATGCAACCTTCAATACATGATTATATGAAAAAATAATTAGCAGGTAGAACTACCACATGCATTATCACTAGGTCTAACGAGCGTATTTAAAACAGCTAAGAACGCAATTGTTCCATGAAGAAGAGAGCGTCTCCTTTGGAATCTAGTCACATTAATTATTGTTTCAGAAAGATTATTTGCATTTAATATGAAACCCCAAATTAGCTGTCTGCATGGGATTATCGTCCTCAATTTAACTACCCGAACAGTGTCATCAACATTGGAAAAGCCAAGCTGGATGATTTTAAGTGTATGGTGAACAGTAAGTCTTCCCCTCACAAACTAAGTGTGAGAATGAAAATATTTTCAGTTAGAGAGGGTTTTTGGATTTAAGTTTTTAATATTAATATAATTATAACATGCAGAAGCAGATACTGACCTAGGTTCCTTTATATCCTATAGAAACCTTCTTATCTTTGCATGTTTATTGATGTGCTTTGTGCTTCTTCTGTCAAGTGGGTATGATGCCCTTCCTGCCTTACAGGGACTTCTGAAGCTAAATTCATTAATATCTGGCATCTCTTGAGACAAGGCAGTACACCAAGACCAAAGTTTTAAAGGGGAAATTAGACAGGAACTAATTATAACTTTTTGTTACCAGTGGAAGCTATAGCTTCTGTTTAAAGCACCTTTGCAAGGTGAAAAACACAAGTGTTCTCTGTATTTCCATGTGTGACACAGATCTGAGCACGGCTGCGTTCGAAAGCCGGATGCTACTGACAAACAGTACTCACCACAGCGACATGATCCCAGTTCCTGCTGTACTAGTTCCAGTTTTGTTTGGCACTGGAAGCATCGACGTCTACTCTTCTGTTTGGATCGACTGGTTTCTTCAGGCCTGTCATTACTGTCATCCAGTAGCCGTGGCCGTTTCACAGGAGAAGCCTCACTCTCCGACTGTGAATCTGTTGTATTCACAACAAATATTTTAGGAAAAATATTAGAATTTCCTTGCCGAGGCATCCCTTTAGGCAGACTCAAGGTATATTGCTTTCAGCTGGGGTCACCACCAAGCAGTGTGATACCTCCCATTCTATTGCATATGCATGTTTTCTTAACAACCGAAATGAGCATCAAGTAAAGGACAAATTATCTTTGTTCCCTATAAGAACCCCTCCTGCTGTCAATACTGAGTATAAAATGAACTGATTAGCTTCCTTCCAGCCTTGGCTGGGTCATATGGAGATACACGTAGAGCATACACCATCCTAAACAATTGCAGGCTTCATCTGCCATCTCATTTATTTTCTCCTGTGCGCCGCCTTCGGTGTCTCCGCACAAACTGACTGAAGTGATGAAAAACAACTGAGCACAGGTTTGACCTATTTCCTCCCTGGGCAGGAGGGGGATTTTTCAAGCACAGCATGTAAATTGTATCTCTTATGACTGAAGGCGGTACATGAAAGCACCATACCGTGCTTCCCTCTGTTTCCACATGGATAACAATTTAAATGTAAATTACTATACACCAACAATACAACCCCAAACAAAATAGGCATGATCTGTACCTACATCCTATAAATTCAAAATGCTCAGCCATTTCTAAAGTATTAGTCAGAATACTATTTGCATTAATAACTTCACAAATATCAGCTTGTAAGAAAATGGTGTGTGGAAAGCCTTTAGGAGTTAGAGTTTAAAACAGTCTTACTTCAGGTAGTGTAGTGCCTTTTTTTTTCAGTCTTTTTTTTTTTACAATGGAGAGTGCACTGACAAGGGTTCTAGAGTAGCACATGGAATGCACATTACTGACTGAACTGTGAGATGCTCAAGCCTTGTTTTTGTGGCATGTGAGAGACACAACATTTCAGTGGATCTGCTGCTCTGCAATCCAAGTCAGGTCAGAAAAGACATTTTCCCTTCCCAGATCTGTGCAGCAGAAGCAGTGCTGTATTTCTTTGTAAAAAGAACTGCAAATAACTCTAATCCCAACTGTACTAAAAATTAAATTGTTGGTTGCAGTGCTGCAAGGAGCTGCTGAAAGACATTACTTCAATCAGTCTACTGCATGATGGTAAGCAAGGAAAAAAAGCCCATTAGCTGAGTTAAATCCCTTTACAACCAACATTAATCCAACAAATACCAGGCTAAATCTATCTTTTTGGCAGGATGGTAACCCATTGAACATGTCTGTACCATTATTCTAAGATTCCATTGCTTATGTCTGCTTTGTGCTGTCCTGGATTAGGCAGGAAAAGGTAACTGCCATGGATACAACACTGTCCATAACCTTGTTATGTCAGGTATCTTACCTGAGCCACTGCTTATCAACATCATGACTTTCCTTGAGTAAACACCTAAAGGAGTGAGACTTGGAATACTTGGTAGCTTCTCCCTTCGGGGGCGCTCTGTTACCTTCTCCTGGTTCCTCACATGCACAGACTAATTCACATTTCTTACCTGTGTTTCAGCCCTTGTGTCACAGCGTTTTTCCAGTTGTTGTACCCCACTGTTACAGACACTACCAATATACACCTTGCCTCACTGGGCCTACTTTATTTCTGCCATACTGCTCTTAAGATATGCTGAAAATGTGCCTGGCTTTACAGCAAGTATAAAGCCTCTGTATCTCACATTTCATAGAAGAGCGAATTGCTTTCTGCACTGCATACAGGTGTTAAGTTTTTATTAAGCTGCAATGATTTTATCTGATGTGTGCCTCAAGACAGCCACCTTTTTGATCAGTGTCACAGATTACAATTTACACCTTACAAAATAGATATATTAGGCCTAAACTAATATTCAGTACATAACGTACTCCACCTCTGCTAGCTTGGCTGTGCAGGAGCCTTGGCAAGGAAAAGAAAGCAGTGCATAATGCATTAATACAGCTATGGAACAACCAGTCCTGTCTTAAATCTCTGGAGAAAACAGTTCAAGGGAAAGATCCTCTGAACAGACTGCCTGACTCCCTGAACAGAGATCCCAGCTCATACTCCAAGGCCAACAGTGTCCCATGGACACTTGTTTTCAGAGTGCCTAGAACACCAGGCTAGCCTTGAGTGTATAAGGACACGCCCTCCAACAGGCAGATTCTGTCCTGTGACATAGCTGACTCAGCCTTCAGTAAAACCTGCTCCAGCCCACCTTGCTGCCCCAGATAGAGGATCTACATCATTTGCAGTTTATTCACTACTCAAAGAAACAGATACACTGCCATTATGGAACAGCTGCCTCCCACACATGTTTGCTTCTGGAACTATAAGCCATTCTGGTAGTTCTCAGAAGCAAATTTGGTATTCTGAATTACACTGATGCAAACCATAGTGGTCTGCTGATCCTGAAGTCCAGAAAAGGGATTCACGGTGTGAGTCAACCAGTGTCTAATAAGTTAATGAAACCATATGCCTTAATGAGAAAAATAGCTACCTCAAGTCAGGCTAGTAGTCCTACAAATGAAAATACTTAATCACACACTTTCAGTTAATTGGTAATGACTAACTGAATATTAACGTGAGTTTGTCATTATCAAAGAAATTATAGATATCTTATTTTTTACAATGTGTATCTTTCTGCCATAAGCTAAAACACTTAGCACTGAGGTAAACTCAACCTGTCTCTCAGGGACAGCATCATCTCTCTGATCACTGACTGCCCAGGGCCTTGAACACAGGAGTCCAAGCTAATACTCATCACAAACCAGACCCACAACACACACACTTCCATCTTCCCATGGGCAAGTACAACAAGCAAGGAGAAAGCACAGAGCAGAATTTAGACCTTTTAGAGTCAGTCCTGCATGTACTTCTTCCAGATCGCGTTGCTTTTTGTGATACTGACACATGCAGTTCAGGACACAAAATACATCTTCCAGCACCTGGAATATTGCAACCTTAAAGTTCAAAGATCTGATAGCAAAATGAAATTGTCATACATAGCTTTACTACCTGGAGTGCAACTGAAAAAAATACCCTAGGAATACAGGCCGAAGTGCTGCAACTAGAATCAAGAGTAAATGCCCAGCATGAACCTTTAAACAATCAAAAAAGGCTACAGAGAAGAGGATTCTCTCAGCCAGTGACTGACAGAGGATTCTCTCAGAAAGTTGGTTAATTCAACAAGAGTTAATTCTTCCTTTGCTTCTAAGAAACATTTTCCATGCTCAACTTGCATTTTAGTATTGCACCTAAACCAACAAATACCCAGTACAAGAGAAAAACAAAAATGCTCTTCTTTTATCCACAGATGAGAGAAATCATAAAACTTCTCTGTAAAAATGAACAATAAGGATGAGAAATCACCAAAATTTAAGGAAGAAACTGCTCAGCAGAGTAACTGCCATTGACACACTCCCACTGCAATTTTAATTCTGAGTTAAGAAGCAAGGATTCTTCTAACTGATATCTGATGGTGGAGATCTTTCTAATTGTGTATCAAACTCCCATTTGAAATAAGAGAACAAAGAAGTTCAGTTAGGCAAGGCTGAATCTGGAGGCTTGTCTGGAATCAACAAGCAGAGCAGGGCTCTTGAAACTATTTTGCCATGAACAGAGATTCACATCTGCTACTCACTGTCCCTGTTCTCATCTTCATTATTCATGTTCTCCCCTCAAAATTTTTCAAAAAAATGGTGCCTGAGTTGAATTCCACTCCCTTACTCTCCAGCCTTGGAGGAGTTTGCAGGCTGCATGCAGATGGCTTCAGTTACAATCATGATGACTCCTCCATGGCATTTGGGGGGAGTGGGATGTTCTAGACCCAACAGAGACATGGGCTAACAAAACAGGGAAGGAGGAAGGATGGAAGAGATGGGAAAATTGTAAGAAAAAGAGGATCTCTTCTCTGCTGCTGCTTTCTTCAAGAAGATGAATCTGTTTAATCTCTGGTTTCATGACAGCTTTTGAGACACTCAATCAGGTTTTTTTCTTATCATAAAGAACCCATCACACAGACTGGCATTTATGATCTCAGCTGTCTGTGCAAACACCAGAACAAGCAGTCTTTAATGAACCCTCAAACATTACTGCCATCTCCTCTGAAACTATTTTAGAAGCAGCTTAAGCTGTTAAAACTTCTGTCCATGAAGAAACTTGCATAGTCACAGACAATAACAATGTAACATGGATTAACTAAAATTTGAGCAATAGCTAGTTGCCAATTCTATTTGGTTTTTTTTTATTTTTAAAATTCATTATTCTGTTCTTAGATGAGGGATTACTTAACAGCCTGGCATGTTGATTATGCATTAAAAATTCCATCTAGAGAAAACTGCCTCTATACAAATCTTCCCTATCAAATTTACCAGAACCATCATTTAAAATAATCTCTCTAGTTCAAATGAAAATAAAATAAACATAGTTGTTCCAAAACCCTTTTGTTTGTTGACTATTAATGAACAAACAGAAATTCAAGATTAACACCTCATAAACCAAGTCTGACAACTGTGACTGCCTCAGTCCCTCCCGGTTGCTGCACAGTGCTGTGGAAAATGTTATTCTGAAACTCCTATATTTCATGGAAATGAACATCTTATCTTGTCTTCTCACACAATCATGACTGCATCTCAAGGCTTTGCACCTCTTTGGAAGCACTCACACTCCCAAGAAATGCATTTCTTTTGTGAATTCACCTCAGTTTTTTTTTTTTAAAACACTACAGACAGATGTCTCAGAAATATCTTACAGAAGCCCTTTGGTAATATTTAACCACATGATCTCTTTTCTAGTATCATTGCAGGGCCCTTAGCATCATTATTTCACCGATTTATTTTTTTCCCCTCCATAGAGTTTAAAAGCAACTGCACTAAAACTCAATGTCCCTAAACAATGTGGAATAGAGACCACATGGGAACAGTCTCTATAGAACTCACATCCCATCAATCGCTTCTTTGCCTCAGGAGGCTCTCCATGAAATCACACTGGAGACTATAAATAACACCCATAAGTTGCATTACATAAGTTATTATTTCTCATCCATCACCAAAACCATGCAACAGTAGTTGTTTCCAGCTCTAATGAGTAAAAACAACCAATAAAAACCCCCCACAACTTTCAGTCTAGCTGTTTGAGACACATAAGTGGAAGAATTGCTGCAAGATGATGTTCCAAATGTGAAACATTACTGATGTGCTTTCATCTTGACAGAAAAATTCTCCTTCCCCTTTTCCAACAGAGCTAAGAAAAAGGATTCCATTACAGACTTGAAGTGTTGGATTAGTTAAAAAACCTCCAAAACAAACAGACCAACCCTCAAAAAACAAAAAAGGAACTTAGCATAAATACTGCTTTGGGTGTAAGTGGTAAATTTATATTCAAAACCAGCATGACTTCATTTCTCCAAAATGAAAGCTGGCACACATGAGGTGTTTCTAGAAAAGAGGATATACATATACACGTATCTATGTATGTGATTGAATGATTATTAATTAATATGATTTCAGGAAAACAGACAAGTGTTGGGGCATAACCATATGTACAGTTTGGGTAACATTCCACTTGCACATAAGAAAATGCTTTCTTACTGTAGGGGAGACCTGACACTGGCACAAGTTGCCCAGGTGGGTTTGTGGAAGCTCCATACTTGAAGGTGCCCAAAACCTGACTGGACACAGGCCCCAGCCTGCTCTAGGTGACTCTGCTCTAAGTAGGGAGATTGGATCACTCTCCTGAGCTTTCTCCCACCCTCAACCTTTCTTACTTCTAAGATTCATGGACAGAAAAATAAAATTAAAAATTTTATACTAATTCCTTCCCACCATTCACATTTTTTGTTCTCCTCTAAACCCATATTGTCAGTATTATCACCTGGAAAAAGGAAGCACACTATACTGCAGTGTAACTTAACGACGTGTTAACTACCACCTCTAATGAAACAGAAGAGACTAATCTAATGCATGTTGAAAATGTATGACAAATAGTGAATTACATAGGCCCCTGCATGCATTTTAGCTAAGCTATAATTAGAAAAAGTGTGAAAATGGCTATTATCCTTTCCTGTCAATAAAATTCATAATTGTTAAATTATGTGTAAAGCAAATTAGTTTTTATCTCATATTAAGGCTCCTATACTACATCTGTTTTACATTTAAGTTTTTGCATTACTTCCCCCATACTCTCTGATGTCAGCATGTCTTTAGTTAAAAGAAATGTTAATTTATTTCTCAAACATTTTTACTTATATACCAGATTGATTCAAACACGCACATATTTAAATGTATTCAGGCACCTGTACCGTACAGTTCCTTTGATGGATTAACTTCAGGCATTTCAATTAGCTAGAACACTTCCTAAGGCAATGGCCACCTCTACTGCTGCAGGCTGACAGAAGGATTTTGTTTGTTTAGAAAACTATGTGAGTGGGGTTCCTTTCCTGAATTACACCCATGGGAGAAGTCTGCAAACCTCCAGAGCCACAACAGATGAGCTTGTGAAGTTCATCTCATGCTCCAAGGGTAAACACCTGAAGAACATGTTTAAAAACAGCTGCTGACAGCAACATCATACATACACAGTGACTTCTCATGTGCACAGGCATGAGGTTGAATTCCCATTGCCTTGATTACTGGGAGCAATTGATGCAGGGTAGAAGCTTGATACTATTATAAAGTTGCTAAGGGAAGCTGGTTTAGGTTGTTGGTGGGGGTTTTTGTAATGACTCACAAGCAGCACCACATCTTCATATATTCAGACAATTATAAAGAATGAGCCTTGAAAAGGCCAGAAGAGAAAAAGGGCCACAACACTAAACTCAAAAAAAAATTACAAAAAAATATTTTATGGTGTCAATTTGAACTTCATTTCTCATTATTAAATAATGTACTTTAATAGTACAGGGCTAGGGCTGGGAGAGGGACAAAGGCCAATTCTGGTGACACTTGAAGCTGGAGAACAAATGACATCCTAAGTGGTCTGAATAATCAGAACAGGATTATTAACTGAAGGGATAATGCACATGTACGAATAGCTAAATGGAAGAACAAGACACAAGTAGGGAGAAAAAATCGTAACACTAATACACATGATGAAGAACCTATGAAGACAAATCATGAACATCCTGGCCATTCCTCGGCACCTGAAGACTACTTAGTAGTACTCAAATATGCATATTTACATATCTGAATATGTATGTAGAAATACACACAAATAAGCTCACACTGGTTCTGATAAAATAGGAAATTTGAAAGCATTCAGCAATATCACAGTTTTGGTTTTGCTGACTTTAATGAGAACTTTCTTACGCTTTGTAAAATTCTCTAAAATATGATTAGCAAGAATAGATAATGCTATAAATATTTCATATTTGCTAGTCAGCTCCAGCATGCATAAATAAGCCATGCTGCTCTGCTTCCAAATCCTAGTGGTATACTCCAGCTATGTCCTCATCAATCAGATGGTATACAGTATTCAGGAAAGTAATTCTTCAAACTAATAGCCTAAAACCAGGTCTATATAGAAAATATTTGCTCTGTTATTTTTCATTCATATACAGAGCTTTCCTTAGTAGACCCTTCCCCCACTGGTATAATGAGGGTTTTCCAAGGCTAAGAGAGAGATTCAGAAGAGGAATTGTAAAGAACTCTTGCCTGCTAGCAGTGAAAAAAATACTTACCAATATTTATCTTTCAAAAAACTGATTTGTCTTTTAACTGCAGAACTTCAGTGATGTCATTAGTAACAGAAATCTTGCAATGAGAGACTATAGCTCCAAGGATTATACATGATTATTGTCAAGGAAAAAAACCCTAAGAGCTCTTGTATTTTGATAAAAATTTTCCTGAATGCATTGTGAGAAGGTTCTGAAATGTACAGCTAATCTATCTTCAAAGTACACTTGGTTTTAATTCCAAAACTTTAAATAAAGCTTAACGATTAGTTTATATTTTGACTGTGTTACTTTTTCTAGCAATTATTTTGGTGGGGGTAAACAACCAGCCCTGGCATAGGACACAATTCCTGTACACCTGATACACTGTATCTACAGTCCACCAGAAGTCACGCTGGGTTACCAGGCAGTTCTTACTGTTTGGAAAGGAGTTCTTACTGTTGGGGAAGCTTCTACACTAACCTGAACCAAAGACCAGGGAGAGGAAGAACAGATCAGTGAAACTTGGAGGATGCAAAAGTACATGCACTGTCTTGTATTTACATCCAGCTCCTTTTCAATCCTCTTTTGCTCCATCCCGTTCCTCTCATTAGTTATTAGTTATTTTTTGAAGTTCATGTTATGGAAATAATTTGGAACAGAAACAGAAAAAAGACATCACTTGTATGTTCACGGAACTGTCAAGCAAACAACTTCCTCCCTTTCTAGGAAGATACACTTTCCCTGTGTATGTTCAACAGACTAAGGAATACTTCCAAAAGGCTTTAAAATTACCTTCATGTATTTTTGAAGTCCTTATGAAAACTATCATCTAAATGAAAATACTGAAAACTTGTTCTTAGAAGTTGTCTGATGCTTACTGAAATAATTAGTCAGAATAGAGAACTTCACCAAGAGTCAGATGAAACCTTTGGGGCACTCACATCAAAAATTACAGGAGGATCTGATTGTGGACTTGTTCCCTGTGGGTTACATGTGTTTTAAAATAGTAAAAAATAAAATAAAATTGAATTAAAAAGTAAATGTAAGTGGCTATTTTTTTCAAATATATTTCAGGCCAGTTATTTAATGCTTAATTTCATTTCAAAAATCTCAAGTGCAGTAAAGGAGCAATTTTACAATTATAAACTATAAGTTTATAATTATAATTTAAAATTATGTGTCTCATTTGCTAAAGCATACCTGTAAGGAAGCTGTCTGATCTGAACAGATCAGATCAGGGTGCTGACTGCTGAGGTAAAATCAGTGCAATTCTTCAGCCTGACAGGAGCCAGGTCTTTAAAGTTAATGATCTCAACTATTCTTTGTGACATTCTCCATATTGTCAAAATTAAAGCAAACCCTAGACTCCCCAAATCCTCTTCCAGTAGAGTGTAGGTGAGAAATGCAAGACGTACAACCCTGATTTCTTTACCCTTGAAATTAATGGAGATGTGCTTTGTTTGAAGTTATGAGATGCAATTTTTCCAGCAGTCTGGTTATAAAACAAGGAGTTCAGAGCTGTTGGGAGAACAATGTTAAGTAAGGGTAATAGATGAATAGTCTTTCATAGTATACAGTTTAACATTCAAAATAATTTTCTTATTGGCTGACAATTCAATGTTAACTCCTCTCAAGAGATCATCCTGTCCTACTGACCCAAGTACGTTTTCTTCCAAGTTGTTCTTTTTTATGGGATTCAGAATATGGAAAGGAAAACAAATGAAAAATTTTAAACAAAAGCAGCAAAAAGAGATAAAGACAAGTGAAAGCTCAGGAATGGACTTACACAAACCCAGAAAGTCTTAAAGGGGTTATTTGGTGAAGAATGAGAAAGTTTCAAGGGTTTATCTGAACTGCACAAAGGATAATAGATGACAAATTTGGGTGATTTGAGAGGATAAACAAAGATAGTGGGAATAACAGTTTAAGTACTTGGAGGACATTTTCTGTTGGGATGCTGAACTTGAACTGACCTCAGAGAGCTGGGAGTACTATGAGGTACACAGAGGTGTGTGTGTGTGTCAGCACCTGCTGGGAGGTCACACAGGCCAGGAGGCCCTTATTCCCCATCCACAGAGAGATTTTGATTATTGTTTTCTACTTCTATTTTACTGTGTTGGGGTTTTTTCCTCTGCACAAGGGAAAAAAAACGGTTGATTCTTACAACCTATGAACCTCTGAATAACCAAAATCTACCTGAATTATTGCACATTTCTCCCACTCACACCACCAAATCCCACTTTCTGCATGAGGAAGTGTCCTGGTTTCCACTGGAATTCTCTTCCTAGTAGCTGGTTCAGTGCTGTGCTTTGGATTTGGGATGAGAATAATGTTGATAACACACCGATATTTTAGATGTTGCTAAGTAGTGTTTACACAGAGTAAAGGGCTTTTCAGCTTCTCACCTCACCCCACCCGTGAGAGGGCTGCAGGGCACAATAAGCTGGGAGGAGACACAGCCAGGACAGCTGATGACACTGTCCAAAGGGATGTTCCATACCTTATGGTGTCATGATCAGCATATAAACCAGGTGGAAAGCTGGCCAGGGGCTGCTGCTCAGGAACTGGCTGGCAAAAGTTGGTAATTTATCTCTCCTTTTTGCTGTTTTCCTTTTTTACAACTTATTATTATTTTAATTATTAAACTGTTCTTATACCCAGGAGTTTTCTTTTTTTGGAGATCATGTTCAACTGCCTTACATGCTCTTAAAAGAACTGATCTGAGTTAGCGTGGTTTTGGGGAATATAATGTTATAAAATGGGAAACATTAATAAGCATGTAAGTTATCGTGTTCATCTATTTATCTTATTCCACAACAGTAATTTTATTTCTTAAGGCCAACAGTCCTTTCAAGAATGACTTCAACAGACTCGTAAGAAAAAGGAGTTAATCCTAAATAAAAATTACTGGCATGTCTCTTAAGTATTTGTAATTTATCTATACAGTATGTGAAAGAGGGCTTTCACAGCCATGACATGATACATTTTTCATTCCTTTGGCCACCCCAACTATCTAGCTTCCTCACTTGATGATCAATGCAAAGAAAAGGTACACCTAGGAGCCACTAAGTGTGAAAGTTAATTTCAAAGTAATACTGTAAAAAGTTTCCATTCACCTTAGTTTAGTGTGCTTTAACACAGGCAGATAAAAGTATTCTTGTTCTAATACTATAAGGTGATAGAAAAACAATCTATTTTATCCTGCCTGTACTGTATAGACAGGGACAGGAGTCACTGTTTTCATATGCTGTCATGCTGCTGCACACCTTTTCATTTCTGAATGCTGTGTTTTTTCCACTACTTGGAAGAAAATTCGCTTCAAAAGTAAACAGCATGAGTGATTAATGTATGAACTATGAAGATGCTTGCAAAACTTCTCTTTAGATCAAAGTATATATGGACTAAAATTCAAGGCATTTTTTTCACTGCAGTTTAGCAAAGCAATGATTTAGATGTCTAGCACAGAAATGTGCTAGACTGTGACAGATAAAAATCAAGAAAGACTTTTTTACAAAAAAAAATACCTATTATTGTGTGCTAACAAGCTCTTATAAACCTTCCCAGAAACAGCTGAAGTTTTTAAACTCAGAGGCAAGGATCATCACAGCTATAGTTGACTTTTAACAAACTTTTTGATGTATTGACCCTAAACCCATCACTTTGGATTCTCCAACTAACTCAATTAGTCTAAAATCATGGGATGTCTTCAGTGTAAAAGAAAGTTCTGGTGAACCGTATCCACTATTTTTAATGAACAAGGGTGGCTTTGTAAAGCTGAGAAAGGTAATAGTGGAAATAAACCATACAATTAGAGCAAGTCCTTAATTTTGTTTACTGCTATGACTATTAAGATCCTTACCACTAGGAGAATTTTAATCTACAATAATCATAACACTTTGAGAAGGCTCTTAGATAACCAGGAGGAGAGGAAACCAATCTGTCCATCCGGATAGATATGGGAGCACGGAACAGATAATCCAGCATGTCACAGAACTAGGCAATAAGCTGAGGCAGTAAAAAGCCATCACCATACATCACCTGATCATGGTACAGCATCATCTCCCAGCCTCTATCAGCTCCTGCTGCATCAGGGCCAGTCCCAGGCACTTCATCGTGTTTGTAATTGCTGATGAGCAGCAATAGGGCCTCCATGCTTCAGCTCCCCTCCGTTCCACTTCAGTGCCCACCTATTAGGTTGTAACTTTTATTTACAGCCTTGCTTGATGTGCTGCTCTATTAGTACAGCTGGAAACTGAGCAGAGGGAGGGGGAAGAGCATCCCTAATGGGCACTATTATTGCCAGGGCCGGGTGATTTACTATGCTGCTCAAAGGCTGTTCTATCATCACTTTCCTGTCCGCGAGAGAGCTCCGAGAAGGCTGGATTTCAACACAATACCCTCCAGAAGTCAAACACTAAAGAACACCTTAATAGCCCCTTGAAACACCAATGAAAAACAGACCTCAAAGTTGGTTTACTGCTACGAAGCCCCCTTCAGTAATCTTTTGTGTATTTTTTGCTCAGGACCTTAACACTTAAGAGCAATTAAAAAAGAAAATCTAATTAGTGGTGTATGAGGTCCTTTTGTCCTTACTCAACACATAAGGATTGATTTAAAAAATGATCATATCAATGTAATGATTTCATGGTTTTGGCTCAGGCTCAAAATCTGTGTAGTTCTATTTCCACAACTTGACCTTCCTATAACTCCTCAAAGGCTGTCCTCTCAATTGTGCAGGTTCAACCTCAAAGCATTTGGATTCCTGGCACTGTTACAAGCAAGCACATATCTTAGTACAAGAACATCAATAAATTCGAAACTTCAAAAAGGACCACAGCCCTGTTTAACCACTTCACTCAAGCAGTGAAATAATTATTTCCATCTTCTAGACTCAAATTTTAAACTAGAAAATACGCCGAGAAAAGAGACAGATTCTCATCTTGTACAATATAAACACCACCACACCAATCTATAACAGGTATTCTCATAAAATGTGAGCTATCTACACATGTAACTATACAAAATATTACAGATGCACAATTCTCATGAACTGCTACTGAGAAATAAAGTACTTAAAACCTCACCAACTTTATGGATATAATGCATGAATTGATTGTATCATTACCACATTTTATCTGCCTGTTTCTACCACCTTCTCTACTGCACAATTAAAAATTAACGGAGCACACTCACACAGTTCCATCAATTTTTCTCCAGGTGTCTTTAAGCTGCATGAAAACGTTACAAAATCTGGCTGTTTAGAGTTGTGTAGTAAATCATCATTAAAGCTATACAGCAGAAAAACAAGAGTAATATGCTACTTGGTACTGCACTTTCCCAACATGGCACCTGATACAAATGGGATGTGGATACCCTGCAGACTAGAAAAAGCCTCCCAGTACCTGCCAATCAATCATCACATTACCCAACCATTAAGAAACAAATCAAAATACATAAGAAGCTATACACTGGGCCACACAGTCCCATCTTTCTTCCTACAAAATCTTCAGACTGCCAGCGCTCAGAAGCCTTTGAGGCATCATCCAAACTAATGATTGCAAGGCTTTATTCATTCTTTTCATTATAATCCTTGTCCTGTGGGTACACTGGAATAGAAATGCTTTTACCACAGTGATGATTCTGGCGAACAGGAGGAAAAACCCCACTATTTGGTGTCATAATACTATTTTTTATCAGAACAGCTCTTACAGCATGCAGGTTGACAAGTGCATTAGGTAAAACCTCTTTTTTCTCTATGAGAACTTTTCCTGTACCTTCGCAGATTTATTATTTTGATCTTTCTTCAATTGTTACACTCATGCTGATAAAATATGAAAGGTTTGTCTCCTTCCTTAATATTCTGATGGAAACTTACATATAAGATAAATAGGCCAAATTCCTATTTTCTGTCTCAAATGCTGATTTAGGGAACTTTGGGGAAAACTATGCTTGAAGGGTGAACAGAATTACACAGATAAAATCCAACACAACATTTTTTCTTCAAATCTCTTCCAAACAGAAGAAACATAGGCTTCTTACAGAAAATAGTCTTATAAACAATGTGTAGTGTCGGCAAACACTGCTTGCATAATTTAAGCGGCTTCCTAGGAAGCTGAAGTGATTCTAGTGTGAAAGAACATGCTGGTTTTGGCTAGGATAGAGTTAATTTTCTTCACAGTAGATAATGGGGCTATGTTTTGGTTAAACCCTGACAAATGTTCACCTACATGGTATGCTGCTCACGCCTGAAGATGTCACAGCACTTCTGTGTAGTATTTTGTAGCCAATGCTTTCTTGTCAATTCCCATGCCAACATGGCAATTTATTTTAAAAAATGAAAGTTTGCTGAAAATTCAAGATCTGGCGAAGAAAACTAACTCCTGGTACCAGGTTTATTCGTGTAAGGGACTATAAAGATAGTATGTAGATTACTGAGCAAATAATATAAGAACCTCAGGGGAAATTGAGGTAATACAAAATCACTAGATTTAGTTGACTGAAGATTAAAGTTGTGGTATCAAATAAGGGTCATCTCCTCATTTTCTTGCAAAATACGCTAAATGAAAAACATACAAGCATGTACAGACCAAAGAAGAGCACAAACTGAAAATAAGAGAACTACTGAGCAAAGTTAACCAAGGCATTTTTCAATATGTCTCATGGTTTCATCTGCTTTTCTCCAAGGAGCTTTTACTGGTGCCATTTGACACTTCAAATAATGAACTTACATTTATTTTTGCTAAGCACACACACACAAAAATTTCCAAGAGCACTCTCAATTTACTGTATCTGTAGCACCACAGCAAGCTTTTAAATTACTCTGCCATGAAAACCAGCTAAACATTACAACAGCTAACATATAAAGAAAATATAATTTAGTAATACCATGAGCACAGCAGATAAGTTTGCAAAGGATATAGTGGCAAATACTCCACTTTGTTAAGATACACCTCCATGGCTACACAGAAAAGAAAATCCAGTCTTCCTGTTTTGAAGAACTATCTTCCAGTTCCAAACTCAGTTCTTTGGCAAACAACACTCACTGTCACAGATTATCATGTGTTATTTGAGAAGTCTGCACCTGTGCCAAGAGCAAGGTAATGCAGCATCTCTGTAACCTTTTTTCACTGCAGAACAAGCCAACTTGTATCATCACATATCTGCTGCAAGCTAACAACACTCAGACCTATGGAATAACTACAGCTCAACAAACAGTAACTTGAAACACTTTTTGAAAGAATTACTTCAGAGGAAATTTCTCTTAAGCTCCTTAAAGAGCATGGGCCCTTCCTCAAGCTGGAATACCCTTCCTTTCTGCACATAAATGCAAATACAGGCAAAAATTAATTTGGAAACACAGACTGCAAGAACATTACCACTACCTACACACCCACTACTCCCCAGGAGATTATTGCTTCCAACACTGGTCCTGGTGGGAAGAATCGTGTGAGCTGTCCTTAATCCACACAAAACCAAAGCGTGCAGAAGACCTGAGTCAATGCAGGTAGCTTGGCTGCCTGACTGAATGAGTGCATGCATGGTTCTTCAGGACAGATCTGATGCAGAAGCAGTGCCTTCAGCCTGGCAATGACCTAACATGTATAATAATACCAGCTCTGTGAGACATTATCCATCTACATCCTGCATATAGAAATAAAAGCATCAAAAGGACCCAAAGCAGGTAAAATTTAGTCTCAATGCAAAGATCAGCTGTCTATACTGCATCTTCAATCAGGGAAAGTCAATGTACTCAGAACAGTTTTCTACTCAATACTTTGCATTTCAAAGGCAGGATTTCCAGAACACTGTCACAATCATTAGACTTAAACTGACTACTCCTGTATGTCTTGTTTTTACAAAGATAACTGAAAACAGAGTGTATTTATAGAATTATGTTTAACGGGATTCGCAGATGAACTATATGCCATACTAATCCTTTTATATGTACATTTCTGTCAGCAAAGAAACAACATTTATTTTCATTTGGCATTTGCCAGGATTGGTTATTACCCTTTACTATTGAACTACAACTGCTAAATATAATGCAAAACCTAATTCCTTGCTCCCACAAAACACATACCTGAGTCGCAAGATCTTTTGGTTGGTGTGGTTAACGAGGCATGAGCTGTACCTGTGCATGGCCCACCTGGAAACAGAGAAGATTGTATGTCTCAAAACACCACCTATATTTAACATTTACAACCACATCAAGATTATACTTAGGAACATAAAACACGGAAGAGCACTTGTCTTTGAAGAGCACATGTGGAAGTAATTCTACTCTCTGTACTTCTTTCCCAGCTAAATCTGAATGTTTTGTGGTAAAAAAAAACAGATGAAAAGTTGGGACAAAGTTACACTTTTTAAGTATACTTTATAAATATTTCAAGAGGCATTTTTAGGAAAATATACACCATAATTGCAATGCTAGAAATGTATTTAAGTGACCCACAAGTAACACAAGGGACAAAGTGATCACTTCTCTGATATCAAACCTTGCTACTGACTCCAGTGAGATAATGACTGTGCCTCCTATCTTGTTCTCATTATGTGTTCTAAGTGCAGCACAAGCATATGCTAACAAGCTCTTTCCATGTTTAAGGTTTTTCAGCTCTGGACTCTTGCCCACTCATCTAGTATCTGCTTGGTAGTAAAGTGCTTTCTGCCTTTTTTCTTAACATGCATCATTGTTGAGGAGTTCTCCAGAGATCTTGTTAAAATAGAAACCAATTGAGTGTACACAGTGACTTGCAGTAAAAATAAATAAATAAAAATAAACTCCATGCAGGGAAGCCAAGACAAATTGACAGTAACATTACCAATAGTAATAACACATCATAGCTTTGAAAATGGGATATTATAAATGGGAATATGCTAGAGAGCTGGAAATTGAGTCAGACCTACTAGAGTTTGGCTATCAAAATACCAATAATCAAGTTTGCACTAAACTGCTGGAGATATAGTAATACTTGCTCGCAATACAACAGAGCTTAGTATAACAGGATAACCTGTAACATTAAGTCCCCATGCACTGAAAAATACTAAAAATACTTTTTCTTTTTTTTTCCCCCCCCAGTCTCTGCATATCTGGAAAGCAGCACTGTGACTGTGAAAATGTTTTTACCTTTTCAAGTATTTTCAAGCCTGGCTTGTTAGTAAACTGTTTCTTTTTGCTTCTCTCTGGGATGCTCCCCCTTGAAGTTTTCCTTCATTTCACTTCTTCACTAAGTTTCAGGCCTCAGGCAATTTTGTCTACTCTGAAATACTCATAGCATTGTAACACTTAAAAAAAGTAAATTCTGCACTTGATAGGGAAAAATGTGAAGAACTTACTTTGGTGCATTTGATTTCAATGAAGTCCACTTGGGAACAGAGTTTTACACTCTCAATTTTCTAGAGAAGGGCCAATAAACTTGGTGAGTTTTTTGTTCTCCCAAAAAATCCCTCCAGCAACACACACCAATTCATACCTGTGCAACGGGTAATCTTTTAACAGGTGGTTACCCTGGCCAAGAAGCCACTTCTTGGCCTGCAGGCCAGCACTGAGGGCACTCATCAGGGCCTGGCCAGAGGTTAAGCAAAGCATCAGGACATGGGAAACTACTGAACCTGATAAAAGAAATTGCTGTTTGTGACAGGCAACAGCATAAGCAGCTGGCAGATGTTACAGACAGTGCTGCAAGGCACTGTTGGATTCTCCAGGCTGGTAAGGAGGGAGCTGGTGAGAAATGGCTGAACTGCACAGGTAAGGGGAGGGGAGTGGTGGGGACCTCTCTGTAGGGTCCTGCATATGAGAAGAGACAAGCTTGCTTTTGCAATGAGGAGGACTGGGAGTCCCGGGGTGGGTCCTTTCCTAGCCAAAAATACAGCATTCTGGATGGATGGATCAAGCATCCTGGTATCACCAAAGTGGTGTTGGCTTCAAGCCTGACATCACTGGCAAGCAACAACCTCTTATCAACAACCAGAAATGGTCAAGTAAGCAGAAATAATTTTGTACAACATAACATTTACATGTTTTTTTATATTCTGGCCTAGAAGATGTTATCTTAATCTGTGTTAGTACTCCTATTGCAAAAGGCTCAAAAAATGCTTAGTGAAGGGTTTGGTGCATTTGGGAAGAAAATCAATACTGAAACAAAATCCTTACCAAGTTTTCTAGTGAAACCTTCTGCATATTCAAAAACCTACAGAGTAGGTCTGTTCTACTTTCAGACACCAAATATTTGGTTTCAATATAAAATGTGTGTAAGCAATGAATTCAACAGGGTACGGAATTTCAATGAACTGACTTTAGATGCAGCTGCCTCTTAAAATGCAGCTCTTCTGTAAATAATTTTAGTCACATTCTCCCAGTTTTCACTGAATAGACAGTGAGATGCATCATCACTGTGGACTAACAAATAAGACTAATCCTTTCAATTATTGTAAAGTAAATATTTACACTAGCTGATACTTTCAGCATCCAGCCAAATGTAAGAACTTTTTTCCTCACTCTCTAAAGTACAATAAGTTGGTATGCATTCTGCACTTCCCTTTGTCAGAGTTTTCCTGTTATTTATTCTTCCCTCATTAGGTATGGCTTTCATACAGCTTTGATTTGTATAGCACAGCACCAGAGTTTCAATAAAGAGTATCTTGGGATTTGCATGCATGTACACTAGTGCCTAATAACCAGTGAAGGCAGCGCGTACTTTGCAGCATTTCCTTCTGCTACTCCTTTTGTTCCACCATTAAAAATGTCATGCATAATTCAGTACTGTGGGCTTGACTGTGCAGTGCTATGTGGAAGTCACTACCTGGAATCTTTTGATATACATAACTGCTAATTCAGGCATCTTTGTATTGTGTGAAACAGGACAGTATATTTTTCACAGCTTCGACAAAAATTCTGTGTGTGAGAAAGAAAAGGGAAGTCATAACAATAGAACACCAGTCCATCTTGGTTATTCACAAAGGTAGGCTTATAACTTTGCATGATTCAGGATATATCTGCATCTTCATTGACAGAAAAGTAAATTTTTCAAGGTTCTTTAACTGTGCTACATAAAACACTTCAGTGCACAGTGAGAGGCCACACGTCTAGCTTCTAACAGAGCCCAAAAGAGCTGTAGAGCTCTTTTTGCTCAGCACAAACAAGACATTAAAATGGAAGAACAGAAATATCTTTCTACTCCATATCCAATTAACACATAACACAACAGCTTCTGCTCCTATTTTTTCCAGTGTATGGTTTCTGACATTTGCAACTCCTCTTTCAAACAAAAGCAGCCACTGGCTAGGGATAGTGTAATCCCAAGAGAAGGTAATTATAAATGCAAAAATACTAAAATCTACTGAAGAAATTAGAAGAATTATGAGAATTTTGAAAATCCTCAAGTTTGCAAATTCGAACATAGAATTAATAAAATTAATAAAGGACAAAACAAGATAACTCAAATCTTACCATATACTAATACAATAGGTCTTATTAATGTAGCTGCTATGTTTTTGGCTTCTGATATCCACAGCTTTCTGTAACTTACTGTTAGCTGTACTCAAAATATATTGATTGGAAAAATAAATTCAAACCCAATTTCTCTAATTATCCAAAGTAGTAAAATTCTATATATTGCTTATATTTCTATGGATACATTAATATTGCTATTATATTCTGCTACTATTGCAGACTATTCTAAATTCTGTATGTTTAAACTGTCTTTTAGAATGCCCTTCTGCATTGTCCACCTCCCTTTCTGAACTATGTTAACTGCTGCCAAGCAGTGTTTGTCCTGAGGACATCCCTGAGTCAGGGCAACTTGTTGTTTCCCCTTCCTGAAGTCTGTAAAGTGAAGTGACTCCACTCAGTCAGAGCCTCCAATGCAGGAAAGAAGTTCAATACTAGGGTGTTTAACCCCCTCTTCTTGCTGTCTGAAGAAGCCCTAAGTTTGAGCCCAGAGTACACACATCAGGTGGATCTGAACAGCACTCGGAAGCACATACTGTGCAGAGAAAGAGATGTAAAATGGAGCAAAACTATGTTAGCACATGAGTAAAAAGTCTAAATTACCGTAATACATTGAAACAATTTCAGATGCCACAAAAACTGCAAGCCAGATAATGAACAAGCATGAAAAATAAGTGAAGAAGCCTGAAGCTCAGCAACATTTGATCACAGTATAGGGACAGAGGAACTCCTCTTTGACCTTTTGGTCACTGTGATGGCTCCTTCCCAGATAAGCCACACTGACCCCTTGAATGCAACAGGCTGGAAGGAAGTAATAAGTAAGAGCTGTATTTCCTTGGACAACAGTGCTCTTAGCCAGGACAGGAACAATTTCATGGCTATTTGCAATACAGGAAAGAACCCACCTTGGGAAACCTGTCCAAACCAGTAACCTAGTTGTACATTTCCTAAATTGGGAGAGACATAATCTAATTAATCTACACAACTGAGTCTGAGGACAGTCATTGATTACAAACACCAACACATAAACAAACGGGAACATAAATCTCTAAGTTCAGTCTGCACAGACAGACTATGTTATCTTTAAGGAAAAAAGACAAAAGAACTTTACAACACTTAAGAATTGCTTATTTGCTGCAGAATGGGCAAGATGCATGACCATCTAAGTGATGTCATTACTACACAGATAAGAAGACTATATCACATAAAAATACTTACTTTTTAAAATCTAGTTTTACAAATCGGCCTTTAGGTACATCTGTGGATTTTTGTCTGCATTAAGCTTTTGGAGACAGAAATGAAACCTGGACTGCTTTGCTGCTGAATGGATGGTAAATTTAACAACTATAACGAAGTAAAGGGAGACAGGATTCAGATTCCACCTTCTTCCCTACTATTGTCTCACTTTGTTACCTGTTTTTCCTCAGTAACAGATGTTATATTCTCCTACTTTGTAGATGTAAGATGAACTGTAAAATGCTTTTGAAACCAGCAGTTAAATAACATTTTTATAAACAATTTTATTTAACCTCAATAACTGTGCAGCTCTAACCCACATTTTTCCAATGTGACTGTCTTTCTGTTTTGTGTTCCATGGGGTCCTTTCACTCTAATAAATGGGACCCTAGGATACACTGTCTACTCTGCAATGTGAAGTGACTATAAATCAGAAGGAACAATTAACAGTGCTATAACATCCCTGGTCTTCATTATGTTTCAAAATTATCATGCCACAGACGTGGGAAAGAAGTGCTCAATTCATAAATCTCTGTGCCAGATCTTTGCTTGCTAGAAAACAGGTATGGTCTTTACATGAAACTGAAACGGTATGGAATAGATGGAAACTTACAGAAAGATCTTCACCAAAGAAAAGATGATGATGACACTTCTTATTCAAATTCCTAACTGCCTTTATGTCCTATACTGACATGCAATACTGGTGGCATTTCTCAAAAGAAATAGCCCACAACTCAATATGGTTTTATGTTTGAAAGCATTCTTATAATTCCCAGAGAAAAAGTGCTTGCATTGATATTAAAATATATGTATTTTGTGATAAATATTTTTAAAAAAATCAGATTCAATGATAATCAAATTTAAAAACTGAGTTAGTTCATTTTAACATTAAAAACGGTACCAAAAGACTATTTGCAAATAGCTTCTGATGAAAACAAGGCTAAAAATAAAAAATCCCAGACAACGTAAAACAACTTTTACTGTTAGCTAATTTAATAAAAGCAAAAGCCTGAGAAAATAGCTAGTTCTTATTCTGTGGCATAGAAACCCAAACATGCCTATAACATCAAAAACCAGGCAGGTGCATATCCTGTATTAGATGTGTGCCCCCTCTAGCTTCAATATAAGACACAAAATTGACTACAATGAGAAAGAATACATGACAATCTTGTGAGTTGATAAAGAAAATTAGAATTATTCACCATCACCCAGCTGCAGGTTTCTCAGTTATGTTTGGGTATAAGTTTAATTTAATACTGGGTCACATGGGTCACGTAGGCTTCACTGTAGCCCAGCATAATTTTACCAGTTACTGCTTTCTTTTGAATCAGAGAAAAACACAGAAGTTGGTATGAGAATAAATCAGGTTAGCAACAAAGCAAATTACAACCATTTGTAACAAGCAAGACAAAAACAGGCAGCTAGCTTGGTCTGTTTATACATTTACTACTTACAGAAGTGGGTATGCACGTAACCTTCAGTCAAAGATGAGCCAGAAAACAAAGTTCCCCATTGAATGAATTAGGAAAAAACCAAACCAAACCCAAAGCAAAACGAAAACACAGCCCCCACCCACCAGAAAAAAAAAGACTGAAAAAACCCCAAAACAAATGAAGACAGGATGTACAAAACTGACTCATACCGCAATAAGCAGCTGAATTATCAAAGTCAGGTCATTTACAGAAGTATACAAAGAATAACATCCAAGAACAACTATGATTTTAAAAATCACTCTCCTTAAAAAGCACAAATTGAAGTTAAGGATGTCATCATAATAACTCAAAGTATGAAATATTTTCAGAGCATACATAGAAAAGCTGTCATCTAGGACTCTACTTACAAACCCAGGCAAAATGCAAAAATCATGAAGTTGTTATAAATTGGTAGAAACCTTTTGCATGGTGTCAGAGAAAAGGCCGTTCAGCAAGAAAGAAGCAAAGAAAGAATGCACTTGTTTATCTATTTTTCACAAAGTTATGTTGAAAAAAATGACATATATTTTTATTTTATTCCAAAGAGAAAAAATACCATTACTTTTTGAGTGCTATAGCCTATGTGGCTTTTTACACAGTCATGCTTCAACAAGCAATAAAATTCAGAGTATAAACATCCAATAGGTGCAGTAGGAAAAACAATCTCTCACCTTTCTGCCAGATATCTCTTATAGAAGCCTACTGCATCTTTGTCTCCAGGACTAGTACACTTAATGTACATTAACTTCACTAAAATTACTCCATAACTGGGGGTATTTCAGTGCTTCCACTGCACATAAATGTTTAATAAAATAAACGATGTTATAAAGCATTTTTCTAACATTATCTTGCAAATTCAAATGTTCGAGACAAAGGTGTTCTACTTTTGATGTGCAATGGCTCAGATTCTGAAGGGTATACAGAAACTAGCCAAAATCTACAGACATCCAGTCGTGAAATACCTTTGTATATGGGCATTTAATGTTCAGTACACAGAGAGGTAAGGTGTGGTCAGTGATCATCACTGTCTTTCTGGGCTGAAATCTCCAGTGTATTTTCTGACATTCACAGCAGTAGCTCAGATCTTTGTTTATCGTCTAATAAATTCTTCAACACAGGAATGAGGAGTGTTTAACTCTTTTAGAAACAGCAGATATTCCTTTTCTCCTTTTTCAGTTGTGGTTCTTGCTATTCAAGAAGGCCAAGAAAAGTTAAGCACACAATTAAAATAAAATCCTGTCAGCCGAAGCTAAAAACTACTGAAATACCAAATCTGATCAAGCTGCCAGAGTCAGTGTTCTTCACTTTGACATTTCTCCTGTCACATAACAACACAGTTAATTTCAAACCCGCACAGAACCAGCTTTAGCTCTGCTCCTACAGTGACAGAAAAATGATGTGACAGCCCCAAAGAAAGCATTGAAGGCCTGAAACTAAGCAAAATTATTCCATGTGCAGTGTGACCTTTTCGCTACCAAAATACATAGAACCTTGCTTAATAAGCTGTCTTTTTTTTTTTTTTAAAGAATGTTGGTAGCTGAAGGTAAGGACATAGAGAAGTGAGGGCCATTGTCAAATCCATTTTTTCCTGTCTGCTAAAAATAATCAAAAGCCTTGCCCACCCAATATGAAAAGGAAATCTTTGACAGAGCAACTGGCTGATATAGTGACTGATGCTGAAATAACTACCATTAAGAGCTCCTAAATGAAAGTAGATGGAAAGAAAAATGAGAACAGATGAAACTTATCTGCACATAAAGCAGCAGCAGAAGAAAAGTTAGACTGATTTAACTACCTGTTAAGGAACGGATCAGTAAAATCCATGCAGCTCTAGACTAACTAGAGCTATACCAATATCAGTATTACTCTTTGTCTGCGAGTTTATTTCAGAAAATTTACTGCAACTGGTGAGACCTGAAGGTTTTGGATAGAAACTGACAACTCAAGAAGTATATGTGGAGGGGGGAAAAAAAAGAATTCCATCGAATTCCCCGCTCACCAATTTCAACAGCATTTAAAAAAAAATCAATGATTAGTAATATTTCATAAAAGATCAAACACATGTGAAGGAAGGGAAAAAAATTACTGAAGTTGTCATTGTCTCTGGGTATAAATTTTTAACACATTTTTGTTGACTGTAAATAATATTGAGAACTACTGGGTATAAATTTTTATCACATTTTCATTGACTGTATATATAATACTGAAAACTACCTTTCACCTATAAGGGGGAAAGATATGAGAAGGCACAGCATCCATTGTGGAATGTAACTCTTCAGAACTGAGGCTGGTGGGAGATGGAAAGTCACTACAACCTGGTTGTATATGTAAGACACTCAGGAAGGCAAATGCAACTCTCACATAAAATCAAAACAATAACAAAAAACCACACAAATACTTGCACACTGTCAAACTGAACTTCTGCAAAATATAGTTCAAGGAACTTTTTTCCTATAGAATTCATTATGTGATAAAAAAGGAAATAGCTATTTAAAAACAACTATAAAAACCCTTTCACTTTCTCTGATACAGAGTATGAATCTTACCACATATGATTTCTATGGTTTTCTTCAGTTGTTGTAACATGAATGACTTTAATTGCCTAAATGACTTGCTGCAATTTTGTCCCCTGTTTACCGTCTGTTTTGTAGACTCAAGTACTGTGGCAAATGCCTTGATGCAAGACTCTCCTCAAAATCTCAAAAGGAAAGAGAGATGAGTGGAATAAAATACGAGAATCCTTCCCGATTAGATCAATTTTCCCACACTTGGACAGGGATTACCACAGTGATCCCATACAATTGATTTCTGGTGAATTCTATTCAGAACAGAACACAGCTGTACATCATCACACGGCAGTGCAAAGTGTCAGTCTTTGAAGAACACAGCTGTACTAAAAGCAGTGCATACTTTACAGAATGTGCTGCAAAATAAATAAATATTGCACAGAAAAAGATACCCTCAAAGTAAAATCAAAAAGACATTTAAGTCTGGGCATTCTTCATTAAAGGAAAGAACCTTGCACAATGAGGTCATTATCCATCAGAAAATCTCCATCTGTACATAATTATTTCTGATAAATGATATTAAGCTTCATTAAAGAGGTAGTGGGGATGTGAGAGAAGGCAGAGCTGTAAATAAATCTCTCCACTGTATTTCACTTAAAAACATACCAGCAAGAAGTCATAAAGAGAGTTTTTTTAATAGGCAATATTTTCAAATGTTCTGCAGGCTGTGCTGCCTAATATTCATCATGTTCAGTGTATGCTCACACGCTCGCAGCAATTCAGGATGAAGGACACTATTTAATTTCTTTCCCATTCCTGTAATCACCTTCCCACTTACCAAATCTTTCTCAGTCACAACAGAAACATTTTGTTGTAACACAGCTTCATTTCTACCTGAACAAATTTTCAGAAAAGCTGACTCAGTAAGCACTAGAGAAGCGCCCTGTGACACTGGCTAATAAGCAAGTGGGGTGCTCTAAGTCCCCCACACTGTGAAGGCCCAAACGTGTTGCTGAAGCATAATGTGTTTTCCTGAATTCTCCAGGAAGCTTGTTTTAAGGCCTTGTTTTTACAGCAGGCTACAAGTTTCCCCTGAAGAAACACTGAACAGAAGGAATAAATGGAAGGGTGGTCAGTTGCAACTGTGTACACGAAGCAGAGACAAGACTTACATGCAAAGTTTAGTCTTACGACAAAAACTCATCACAGAACATTCACATTTGAACACCTGTATTTCTGACCATATTCTCAAATACAGTTAGATAACAACATAACAGATTAAAAGTTTTACTTTAGTTAGTCTAATAAACCACCACAATCCCAAAATGACATTTTGGCTTTGTCCACAGCCAACCTGCATAATTAAAAATTCTTAATACACACAAACAGAATAAATACTTAGACAACTCAGCAAAACCATCCTATGCAAATAGTTAACACAACTGAAAGCAAGATGTTTTAGTCCTAGTGCTTTGTCAACATTGTTATTTACAGCAGTTGCCTAAAAGTTCAAGAACCAAGTAGCTCTTGCAAATTTCCTACTGAAAAACAAGCATTTTCTTGCAATGTGTAGATCTATTCGCTAGCCACAACCTAAAGTAATCTCAGGTCAAGGTGGTTTCTTTCCACAGAGCACCTTCTAAAATAGATCTACAACTGGAGAAAAATGAAGCTACAAATTACACATTGAAGCTTAGGCTGTTTCCACAGCAGATTTTAAAACTCAATATATTAGATGCAAGATGAACTTTATATAGAGGTTTAGAATAATTTAAAAGTCAATTTTATCTCACTGTGTTTGCTAAGCATTCTAACTTACCTTCAGGGAGAATTTTTGCCTGACAGTTCAATAAAGACAAAAGATAGGTCATGAAAGAATAGATAAATTACCACATGAAACAAGCTATATGCAAGTAACAGTCTAGACAAACACACATTACAGCCAGTGTTACGTGCAACTACAGTAGTTAGAAAACCAACATGTTTAAAAGACAAATTTCACAAGATACTGGTGTTGATGCTAGAGTATACTTATGAATTTACCACTAATGTGAGAAGGAGTTTCTCACAATTAAATTCTTTCCCACACATCAAATGGCTTACATATACATGAAATAGAATACATCAAATGTAAAGTTAGTTAAAAACTCCTATTTGGTCTTCAGTTAAACCCATCCATGCTATTTTGAGAATAGCTTCTAATCTTTCCCTTCACCCGAAAAGCCAGGCCATTAACTTCCAGAGGAAGTCAGTGAAACCTAAACCTGAGAACAAAGCAAAATGTTTATGTCTCCTTTGCTTTCACTTAGGACTCGTGCACTTACATTCCTCTTTGCTCGGTGAAGTTACATTCAGTTCTGTTAAAAGTTGCTGGTTGGAGTTAGCGGCCTGCGTGGTTAGAGAGGTATTGCTGTTGTCACTGTTCGTTTCCCCAGAGAACAAATCTGACTGGCTGTTGCTTGTGCTGGGAGTAGAGTCATCGTCTGGCTGTTTCTTCTGGAAATCTATCAAAACCAAGATTTCATACGTCATCACACTTGCTCAGTCTAATCACCAAATTTTATGCAAGAATCCCCATGTAACAAAAATAAGCCCAAAACATTGCCAGAGGTATCATCACTGTGATAAACACAGTGGCCTTCAAATTTTTAACTTCAAAAGAAAGTTAAAGAGAAAAAACATTTCTCTTGGAGAAAAAACATTTTGGAGAAAAAACATTTTCAGAATTACAAAAAGGTCTTGTTTCCCCAGCCATCCAAGAGCATTCAAAGCTTACCACAGCACATGGTATCATTTTTAAAAGGTTTTACACAAAGCATGTACCACTATGGGAATGTTACACTTTTCACTGCCATTATATAAAATGCCATCAGGAACAGTTTTGGCAAAGCCAGTGCAGACAGCTACAGTTCTAGGTTATTGCCTTTGCATCATTGGTTTGATGGGTATTTGGGGGGGAACGTGTGGGAGGAGGTGGGGAGAAGGTTGGGGTGTTTACTCCAACACTGGTACTAGAAGTTGCACACTGATGTAAGAGCAGAGAGTTAGGTATGGAAGGTAAATCACTAAAATATATAAAGATGTGTACAAACGATTTGGCTTCAAAGTTTTCTTTTTTCATCAGCAAATGACAAATCACACTAGTTTCCAAATTGCCCCCATAGTCCAAATCCCATGCATTTGACAAATGTCACCCTCCCACTTACCTTGCCTCCAAACCAGATTCAGGTTTGAGGGGAAATATTTTCAAGTGCAAATTCCCAAATCTGCAGTCCTGATAGATCATTGATTATAGCATCAGTCTACCAGCTACACTACTGGATTTCTGTCTGGCACACTGTGCCTCTGGGAAGCACACCTGCCAACCAAGTGAATTTTGGTTTGTTTAGCATCTAGTTCTCTCATCTCTTCCTTGTAAAGAGACAGCTGAAGTGCACCACCACTTGGTATCTAAGTAGATTTTTTCTAAATTACATACAAGGGTAGAATTTATTCAATACACAAGTACATAGATAAATCAATATTTGGTTGCTCATTATTATGTCATGACAGAGAAGAAAACCGAGCAGTCTATAAATATTTGCAGATGATGATGTGTTAGAAACACAGGTTGCCAACATGACTCACTGGGATTGGGAAGCACTACAATCAAACAGTCCCTCAATGCTGATTTAGGATTTAAGTGATTTGCCAGAAAAATTGAGCCTTAATTTCTGCCGTGGAAGAGTCAGCCAGAAGTCCAGATAGGAGAGGAGCAAGCTCAAAGCCAGGGAGGATGAGGGGGAGGAGGATGAGGAGGGAGGAGGTGGCAGACAGGAAACCATCTACCTCAACAATACAGCTCTGAAAAAACAGTGGGAAGCTTTTTGTCACGGATGAGTTACAGGACTCTGGAAGATGTTCTACTCAGGCCTCACTAGTTATCAACAAAGTTTAACCCAAATCTGGATTTTGTCTGTGTGTTTGTGCAATCAAGAAGGCTTCAGACACTTTTCTGCACCAGCCACAATCAGGCAGCTGCAGTAATTTTAACAGTTCAGAGCTGCCACAGCAGCAAAATCCACCACAGCAGTGAAATGCTCTTTGCCTCTGTGACCCCATGACCTCCTGTTCAGAACTAACTTTTACCCAGACTGCAAATCAATTAACTTTCAAAAAAGTTTTAGCCTGCTCAGTTGAATGGAACCCAAGAACACCTCCTGCCCCTGTTTTAACCCCTTCTTCAACAGAGACAAGAGTACTTGAGAAAAGCCTTAGGACTGATGATCCCAGGCACCCGAAACCCAAGAACTGTAACTGAAGCTGCCTTTTAATTTCATCCATGTATTGGGGAGCATTTGGCTTCTATCAACCAGGAGTCTCATTAACACAAAGAACTTGCAGATCACCTTGCTCTCCCTGCAAGCACCATAGAAGTTGGCAATATTTTCAGGAGAGCTGAGCCTGAATAAATCCAGTTAAGCCTTAACTGCTTAACAAATAAAACAAAAATACACACATGATACAGGCAAGACCCTGGCAAGTTTTGAAAGGTAAGCTTTATTCTGATTAAAATCAGAATGCAATTTTGTTGACAGAACAATGACCTCGCCTAATAATCCCAACAAGGAAAAACCAGAACAAGAGTTGGCAAGACATTAATCACCATTTGCAGAAGCTCCTATTTAACTGGAAAGGCATGAGAAACACTTTAATTTTTTTTTTTCCTGAGACTTTCACTACACTAGCAAAATCTGTGCCAAAATGCACAAGGGTGACCGAAAGTCCATGAAACCTGCACTGCCCTTTCCTAGTTAATGAAATGCAACTTGCAATTTTTAACACGAGGCTTCTCCAATTGTTAGAAAAGATGTTTTCTTTTTCCTCTCAACATTGTCTCCCTTTCTCCACTGCCTTCAGGTTTGGTGGGTTTGGTTTATGGGGCTTTTTGGGGTGGCTGTGGTGGGGCTTCTTTTGTTAAACTGGAAAGTAGCCCTCTGTTAACTATATGGTGGAGTCAGCATCAAAAAAAGACAAAAATTTGCTCTTTCCTGCAAATATAGGGAAACAGTAGATGGAAAGATCTATCAATAAAATGCCTGAAATGCATTCAATAAACTATTACTGCATAGTAGAGAAGCTGCTAGGAATAAGTAGCCGTCAGCTGCTTCAAGCTCCAAAATAATCCTTTTGCTTTGTTGAGTTCAAGGGTTACATACCCAGTATCTCAAATAGTTGAGCAAGAACAGGATATCTCAGAGCTCTCATGCACTGGATATTAATACTAAGAGTGTTATTTTTGTTTTGTTGCTTAGTATTTCTTTGTAAACAAAACAACCACTATGTGAATTGACAGACATGATACAAACATTTCATATTCTATATATAAAATGAATTCTAATAGCTTAGACTAAAGGAAGGCAAGAAGATGCATTTGTTTCCAGACTTCAGGTAAGACGTTGTTTTGCAGGACAGTATTTTGCCCATTTTTATTAATAAGATAACATAATAATGAAAGCCATTGCCTTTACAGCTTCTGATTCTAGCCCATAAAACTGGAGCTGCCACACAAAATCACACCTTCTGCACAGCCCTAAAACTTTCAAGCTCAGTTGTCCAATTACTGCTACCAGGTTATGGTGAGCAACCCCCAAGAGCCCATCTTCCCAGCATGTTCATTTCACCCACTGCCTCAAGAAGAAATATTTAGGACATCCAACCCCTTCCACCACCTGAAATACTTGATTCTGTGACAAAAGAAATCAGACAGTCCCAATTCCAGTACCTAGCCTTCTTTAGCCATCAAAATCCAACAAAATACCTAAGAAAATCTTGAGTTCTCAATTTTTGCTTAACTAAGGGCTCTATGACCAAGCAGGAAATGACCCTTCAGAGCTTCTGGTAACGTCTGTGATTACAATCAGTTAAAACTTAATGTAATGCTAAGTACGAACATTCTCAGCGTAGCACAAAGCATTTCTTCTGAAAAACATAGGCATGTCAAAGTATTACATGAAATGACTTAACACTAAGCCAGACTGTTCCTTCATTTGCACTCCTGCTGTGGTATAAGAAATCACGTCATCTCCAAAAATCTCCTTTTGGGTTATTTTAAGAGTCTAAGTTACAAACAATTCCTATTCTCTGACCTATAACAGATGTTTCATTAAAAAGAAATAAGTTCATTCAAATATGTTATGGAAGAGGTGTCAGAGTAAACAGCATGCTAAGGAAAGAAAATCAGAGTCTTTAAGGTAATTATTTTAACTCACAGGAAATATTACACTGCATTACTCTTCAATCCTACAGTTCTCATAACATAATAATGTGAACTAGCAAAAAGGTTATTTGCAGAGTGTTAGCTTCTTACACTGTATTAAATACATAATCTGCATGTTTTTTATTCCCAGAGCAACTTGTTCTTTTACAGAGCATAAATTAATGTATTGGTGTAACATCAAATGTCTCCAGTCCATTAGCATCCCAATGTACACAACATACTTGCTGTAGTCTACTCAGAAAACAGTACCACAATTAAAAGAAACTTCTTTCTGAGAGTACTCTATGGGAAGTAACACAAATATTAAGACATTGAAAGTGCTACTGTGAAATCTTGAAGTTATGGCCTTTTCTTTTTTTCTTTTCTTCATGTGTCTGTTCACAGAACTGAGAACAGAGAAGCTTTTCACATATGGCCAGGGAATAGTACTGAAAGTCCAAAAGATTTTATTTACTTACTGAGAACTCTTCACTGACTTCTCTGGTTCATACCATACTGAAGGCATTTCAAGTGTCATTCATACATAACTACTTTTTGCATAATAAATTAAGGTGAGATGGATAAAACCTTCACTTTCAGTACACACTGAATGCAATCCAGAGGTCCAATGATGGTCTGACAATACAACTCCACTTGGAAAGAGAGGTTTTAGCTTTTTTGTTTTTAAATAACACACAGACAAAGATGCATTAACCCACTTGGAGAATAAACACAGATATCTGGCTATTAGGGGAATGCACCATAGAATATGCACAAGCATTTGCTTTAAGAGGTGACAAACAAAGTCATAAAAAGGAATCATAGGTATGTATTAATTATAGTGAAAATAAAATATATTAGACTGGAAAGTACAAAATTACAATTGCAGTATATTCTCATATGAGCTATCAGCAGCTCTCATTGCTTTCACAGTACAAAGTACTGAAAGAATTAAAACAGTAAAAATACTAGAAAGGTGATTTTCTGTTAAACATCTTTATTTAGAGTTATGAGCATGTATGATACAGGAAAGCTATTCAGCTCTTAGGGGTTTTATTCATAAATACAACATTTTCTCTTTTTTTAAGCTTTTCTTCATGAAGAAGAACTGAGTTTTTTATGCTAAGTTATCCTTTATGATTGCTATACTTTTTACAGTTAAAACACATTATTAATAAGTTTCAAATAATACCAAGCTTTGCATGTTGCATATATTGAGTTTTTCATAAGCATTTAATTGAGTTTTCAAATAAGCAGAGAAGTATTACAAAGGCAAAATAGAAAAGATGCATCTGCAAGGGTAGTAAATGCTGAGACAATACAGCTGAAATTACATGCATTTATCACTCAGGAAAAAGGATCAAGTTATGTAACACCGCCTTATTTGTAAAGGTTATGCAATGTATCAATATTCTGGGGATTTAGCTTGGTGGGGTTTCTGTTGTAGCATTTTTTGTTTATTTTGGTTGGTTGGATTTTTGATGAGTGGGAGGTCAGGGGGCTCTCCCCAGGAAGTCTGATGATGATGTGTTTTGAGCTGGTTTTCTCTCCAAAAAGACACTCCTTGCTTCAAGATGACATTCCATAATAAACCTTATTTCCCTTGGCTCAATAAAATGATTCTTCCCCAAAGCTACACAGGAAGCTCTAGATTTGACTACCAGATTTTGCCTACTATTTAGCAAGAAAATTCATGAACTGCTAATAGCAAAGACTATCAAGACAACATTGTTACAGATGACCTTCAACTTAAGATCTAGGTCATTATTATATATGCAGACATGTTTTTAAGAAAGGAAAATGCAGTTTTGTACAAAAGAATATACAGCAACTGTATTAACCAGGCTTATAACACGTTGCATGACAGACATGAAAAAAACTGCCATTTTTACATCATATGATCCCACCATTTCCAAAGCAGTTGTGAAACCGTAAATTGATGAAATAGGAATTTCATTATCATCTGCAAAGTATCCCTTGAGAGCAGCTTCCCCACAGAACAAATACTCCTTGCTCTGCCTGATAATGACAATTTGCTTACTGTAGCTATTTCAGTACAGACCAGGAACAAGGTCACTGAAAACTTCTGTACCCTAGTGTCACATTTCCCATTCGTACGTAAAGTAGCAGGCTTACATTATACCAACTACAATTTCATTATTCCAGCAAACTAACCAACATAAAAAAGAATAAATATTATTGACTGTTACAGGATCCAAAGTGCTGAAGCCATGAAGAGTAAACTCCTATTTCAACAATCCACTTTAAATTTCCTGTTAGAGAATCCCTAAGGTCCACAGTTAGCGTTCACTTTAATTTATTACAGAGCACATACAGTGAGAAAGCTCTACTTGAAGGTACTGTTACATTGCAAAACCTAAAACCAGTGAGGTGCTGGCTTATACAGCACCTGCATCTGGTAAAACCAGGACACGAAGACAATTTAATACCCAACTAAATGACATTCTAAGGATTCTTGAATCTGTATTAAAGGATATTGGTAATAGACCAATGCAGGGGTAAAGCATGAAATTTAAGTAACTGAGGAAGAGAAAGCAACCACTCCATCACGACTGCAAGAAGTATTTTATTTTTCAATGATATGTGCAGTGGGTATTCATTAGGAAGGACATATACCAGAGTGGACTAGTAGTAAGACACCAATGGAGTGTGCAGCTTGGGACTCTTACATGCTCCTCTGCTAAAGATGGCAATCACAACAAATTTACCAACTCCAAGAAACAGGACATGGAACTCCACTACTTAACAGCCAGGAAAAGTAAAATCCTGCAGCCATTTGAAGACCCATCTGGCACTTAAGAAGAACAAACATTTAACATTATCTGAGGGCAATACAGTGAAGATAGAATATGGGGAAATTTTTTAAAAGTACCTGGGGAAAACATCTAAGCAGCTGTGATCTGTAGAATTTGCTCTCAAAGACAACTTGGAAAATGTGTGACATAGGCATTTTACAACAGACAAGACAATTCTAGAAAACACTCAAAAATGGAAGCATAAAACTGAATAAGAGCAGCACACAACCCATAAAAAATGAACCTCTATGATTCCCCTGAATTTTGGATTATTTATCAGTAGAATTCTTTCAGTATTAGTATCCCTTTATAAAACTAAACAGATTAGTAAATGTACAAGTTTGAACTAAATTTAGAGTGATGAGACATCAAAACTGAAGCTTCTAAAGGGGGAGAAACGTTTGTTCTGATGGAGGAAACTGACCCATGAACCCATAAACCAAGCACTTTGCAACAGCAGCAAGTCCTATGAAACAAACTAATGAAGTGGATTTCTCAAGGTGTGTTTATAATAAATGAGAGATCTTGAAAATGGGATTGTTAACTGACAGAATTTAATTACAACTCACATTTATTCTGGACACATAGGAACTATTATTTTAATAAATGAAATGTTTCAATTAGCTTTTCTTATACTGGAGCTATCTTTCAAGTCACCTTACCATGCCCTTTCCAATACCTGGAGAGAACCTTCCAATTTCAAGACACATGTCTATTATTTTTTAATTAATTCCTCCAGTCTAATTTATGTGATTCCAATTAATGTGTGCATTTGCCTCATTTTCTGTCAATAATAGTCACATTTAGGGTTCAAGCAATCCCAAATGTTTGACTATGTCATAAATTGACAGGATTTTCACAAGGGACAAAAGGCCTCTGCAGTAGATTACACCTTGCTTAGTAGTAAGCCACTCATCAGTTCCCTCTCCCTTATCTTCAGTTAGGGCATCTTAATAACCACCAATACTGAAACTCTCAAAACATCACCCAGAATTACTCATTTATCAGATTCTTTTCCTTTGAACAGCCCAGCGGCTGTTCTGGAAGAAAAGGGAGAGCAGCACTCATTTCCTGGCCCCCCTTTCCCAGAGCCAACCAAACACTTTGAAATATGTGTCTGTAAGGAAGATTTAGTATTTTCTCACTATTTAGGTTTTACCACCAAAGCAATGAATGGTGAAGTATAAGGGGTAATCTTCCCACTCTTCTCAACCTTACTGCAACCTGATGCTTCTCCTTGTAATACAAATCTGCTTTTCATACAAAGTAGCTACAGGAAAGCCTGGAGAGGAAACTCCTAGTTTGACAGTCCTCAATTGTTGGGGCAACAACTTTGCAACAGTTAGGGTTTATATGAGCAATCATTAACTTCAATAATCTACAATAATATTAAGAAAATAGAAGTAATATTTCTATTAGTCAAGAGAGAACACTCACTGAAATCTCATCTGACACTTTCCTGCCTCAGCCTCAAGCTCCAGAGCTTATTAACTATGCAAGGAGTCCAGAAGCTTAAGGGAGCAGCTGTAGCCTCCCACTTACCATCACCTCCATCACATTCTATCATCACATAGAAATGCTGGAGACTAGTGCTCAACCTGCCAGCAACAACCAAAAAACCCCAACCAACCAACCAACAAAAAAAAGCAAGAGCTCAATGACAAAGAAAAGAAAAGCTGATTTAGGTTTATAAATCCCAAAGCTCAAACACTGAGAACTCTCCCTAGCTGTGGCTGCCACAAACCACCGCGTTACAATAAATTTTGACTATGGAACACCATGGCTCAGAAACCAGCCTATACTTAAGCACACCATGCTTATTCTCAGTAAAGTTTAAATATACATATTTCTTTTCCGGTCCTTTAGGAACAAAAATATCAGACACAGACACTGAATGTCTACATAAAATAAACATTGCTTAGGCCTCTCTGTGAGCAACAAAACATGATGAAGTTTTGAATTAATAAAAGTTTCTTTATTGCTTATTAAAATCTTCTTTTAGAAGAAGGCATTAGAAGTGTTGAATATAAGTCAAAGACAACATCCACTTTCATTAATAGGCAACTGGTCCCAAAGAAAAAAAGCTGGAACACATCTCAACATTTGAAATTGGTACAAAACGGCTGCAAAAAGAAGTTACCTATTGAGTTAATATCTGAAGTTCATGGATTTTTAAGTGTTTTTTTTCCCTTACAATGCTGACTATTTTGATATTGATGCTTCTTTTAATGCAAAGAAACCAGAGAAGTGTAGAAAAGGAATGGAAAAACTGCTCTCCTCAGAATGTTACATTCCTGTCCCCTTAGTGGAAAACACAGATAAATACACTTCTCCTCAATTCACCTTATTTTTATGTAACAAACACATGAGAACTTAAACCATCTCTTATGATGATGAAGTGATACTTCTGCCTGTCACTGCTGGAGGATCATTCCTGAAATTACCTAAAACACCCACCCTTCTCTATGTCTGTATCTCCATATTAAGACAAAGTGCAACAAAAAAGAGGTGTAAGAAGAAAACAATCCTTTTGCTTCTCCTAGCCATCATTTGTCATTTGATGTGATCTGACTTCCTGTGCTATCACTTCCAAGTTAATGCAGATACGAAGAAGTAGCCTTTCAACAATGGTGCTTCCACAGCTCTGGCTTCCAAATGGTTGTTATTTGGCACAATAGGTGTGGAATCCCTTAAAGGGGAGACTACAGTAGCAAAGCATAAACATGCAAATCAGAGCAGTGATGCACTGACCTTGAACAACGCATTAATTGAATGCTGGTAATGTTGGGATCCTGCACATAAAAACAGGCTTCTGTAGCCAGTCCTCTGTGTCTAAAAGTTTTGTTTCTCTGAGTTTAGCAGTCATGGAATCAGGACTCCTACTTATGGAAACGTCCCAGATATTTTGCTTTTCAACTGGAGAAAATTTTGCTTTTCCTTGGAGAAGATTTTCAAGGTTTCACAGGTTCTCCTATTAATGACATACAAAACAAAACTAAAAGTCTTTTGAGTGTTCAGCCTGGATGGGGGGGATAAGAGCAGTTTTCACTGTGCTGTGAAAGAACAACAGGAAAAATCATCATAAAATGCTTACTAAATGGAAAGGAAAACAAGGATCAAAAATGTTATTCTCACATATTCTGTTAGTTTGCTACACTTTCTGAAGTGTAATGGGCATGAAAAGCAAGGAATTAAAATATGCCTTCAAGAAGTATTTTAAAACATTCTTGTTATGCCTAAAAAGAGCTAGAAATAACAATTCTACAGCCTCTTTGGGGGCTCACATGCCTGACTGATAGATTGAACCCATCCCTGAACAGCTTATTAAAAAGTATCTTTGAAATAAGCAGTTTCTTGGCATTAACATCCTACAAGATAAACTGTTAACAGCAACCCTTCTCCTCCAGTTAGGGTGTCTAATTGTGTTTCAAGTAGAAGTAATTACAAACATTACTTTGGAAACTAACTGAGGACTGCCACATGAAATTCAGACCAAACAGCTAAATATGAATAAACTAAGAGATTAATTAAATTTTCAGAACAAGCTAAATGATTGCTAGAAGCTATGAGCCGTTCTGTGCATACTGTTCTGATTACCTGCCTAAAGCACCAACATCCATAGAGCCTATTCCTACAGCCCAGCAAAAATGGCAAAATGCAACCAATCCCAGCAGAAGGATGGGAAAAGAAGAATGCATGGATTACCTGACAAACTCAGTGAAGGGGATCAAGCAGCCTAAACCTCCCCCATCATACCCAAAGAGTTACAGGTGCAGGAAACTATATATGAAATTCAATTATCTTTTTACAAAGTTCTCCTAGCTCTTCAGTAGCAATGGCATTCCCCGCTATGAAGGTTCCAGTCACGGTGTGACAGAGCGGACTAAACTGTAACGTTTACCACCAGAGGGAGGTGTTCCATTAGGCTGCATTTTCCAAAACCTTCCTTCCCTGCATTGATTTCTATTCTAATCATCTAGAGAAAAAGCTCCCTTATTTCTCTAAAGACATTTTGAAGAGTCTCTTTTTATGTATATCAATTTTAGAATAAGTACTGCTATGGCTAATTTGATTATTTAACAGAAGCAACTTGGTAACTAAATCCATCCTTTCCATCTCAAATAATCAACAAAAACCTTGCCCTTGATACTCCTTCTGACACATAAAACAAAGACAGCAGAAATGCTCATCTTCCATATAACTGGAGACCATTACAGAATTTTTTTCCGAAACAGCAACTACTTCTACTTTCTTCAATGAGGAGGGAGGGGAAAAAAATGAAAAAGAAAAAAGGAAGGAAAAAAAAGTGAAATGGCACCACCTTCTTGTGCAGCACACTATCAAACTTGAAAGATAAATTTTAAATTAAATAGGAGAAAAAGAGATATAATTGCAGAAGCAAGACTGATACAATTTCATCTTTGATAAATTCTGCTGTATAAATCTGTGGGAACAACCACTAATGTAGTTTTCTAAGAGACAAAGGAGTCGTACCAACAAGTACCAACAATGTCTAATTGCAAGAATTTAATTCTGGTAGGAGTTTGAGAGGACTGAGGCAGACACCTCTGAAAAACAAAAAACATTCAGAGTGCCTACACTAGCAAAAAAACCCACTACAATATACAGTGCCTAAATGGCTCTCTTGAAATACCCACTTCTACTGACTACAGTGAGCAACTCAACTATGCATGGAAAAAAAAATTGATCTCACAACCCTGTCATCTTGCTTTACAATGATTTCTCCTGTTCTGCCTAAGTAATAAAAACAAACTCCCTGTTTGGGGAAAAAAAGACAAGAGTTGTATGTTTCCTACAGAGCTGAATAGGTAAAACCTGCAACACTCAAACCAGAAAATGCAGATGAGAAACAGAGAATGAACATTTCCAGTATCACTTCAGGTACAGGGTACACCAAACGCCAGTCTTCAGGAGAAGAAACCTGTCATCCGTTGCATTGACTATTTCTAATTAAGGTTTGCAAGTTCTTCAATATATGAACAGCAGACAGTAACTTTTATCAGGACAATCTCCAATGTTACATCTGATCTTGCTGGAGAAACAGAAATGTATCTAAGAAAAAAAGGGGAGCAAAGCATTTACACATTCAATGGACTTTGCTTGGAAACAGTGACAGTAAATCTAACTTGCAATGCTCTGTGACTGATGTTCCAGTGTTTGTCCTCATCTAAAATGCTATAAGGTAACATTTCAATCCTGCCTAATTGTCGGTACATTAAAATATCTGAGGCAAAAAACTTCAGAAGTTACTGTTCTGAAGTACACATTTTATTCTCATAAAATAAAATATACTAGGACCATAGTGACATATATAACACCAGATACATTTTAATGCCTATATATAAAATAAATGTCAACAAAAGAAATCTATTTAGCACAGGTAAGAATGAAAGAAAAAGAATTTTTTTTCTACATGGGACAGGAGCAATGGAACCATTAATTTTATTCATACTATGGGCTTGGGTTATCTCTAGAAACACTGGTTACACACAAAAAAGATGTTTTATATGTTTATTCAAATAAAAAACAGGCTGCACTAGATATTCTGGAAGACAACATCAGGAAACATCTGTCCTTCTATTAGTTGTCCAAGGTTTCTATAAACATTAGTACATTAAGATTCACAGTAAATAACAGGGCAGCTCAACTGAAAGCAGAAGTAAATGAGGGGATTTCAGGTAATTAAACCAATCCACAGCCCAACATTTGCATTTTTCTTTTCCTAGAACTAAATTCCAAGCTGATGCATGTTTTCTCCAAGACTTCTAATTAAGAAATTAATTTGTAGACCTGCGTGCTAACTACACTGATATTGCATTGGAACTCAAAGTCTGAATCTTAAATCTTGTTTCATAAAGGCAAATCATCTGCAAATCTCCTACACTCAATTTCACAGACTCAAGAGAGTTGATGGTTATGCCCTATCTTCTTCCTGCCAAATTCAGCAATAACTAAGAACACATTAGCACTACAAACCCTCTGATACGAAACCCATATATTCAATTCCATCAACATACTCCCTTGCTAATTAATTTGTGACCTCTACAATGCACTCTGGGACTTCAATCTATAATCTCCTCCAGTTTCCAGTTCAGAACATAACTCAATCTTGACTGCAACACTGGTCTGGATTCCTGCTTCCTTCATTTCCAAGTTCCCCAGGCTATACTAGAATGTGTCAGCTGCATCTGAGATAAACAGTATGATTACAGAAGCTGAACCTTCAATTATAAGATTTCAAGACCTCATATTTAATTTAAGCAAGAACACTCATTTTTGTGTTTTGCAGACATTTACACTAACAGCTGTGCTACTTCTGCTTTTCCTGGTCTGTCCGAAGTTGAATTCTGCTCTATTAAATTACCAACAGACTGAATTCTGGTTGTGATGCTACTTAAATTAGCAGATTCAAATTTGCACATTTAAAAGACTTTTAAAAAAACTGAGACAAATAAATTAGTAGCCCAGAAGGGACCATGGTGGCAGAGGTGACAGATGAAATCCAAGCTTCTGTAGTATGTTCAACTGCATTATTTCAAGCTGCTTTACATTGAACTGCACACCATTTAAAGTAAAAGACTGAAAAATGTCCCATGCTATATGACTGAAGGTTAAGTTTGTGTTTACTGTTGAGTGATCTTTTCAGCATTATCAAATACACTTTCAGTACTGTTAGCTAGATTTTCATAACCATTTTCTAAGGGCATCCAACTGTCTTTAGAGATAGGGAAAAGCTATGTATAAGGAAAATTAAGCTACCAGCCCAATTTCATGCTGGGGATGCATGACAAAGTCAGGAAGCCAATATTCATTTCAAATTTAGGAAGGGTTTCTTTGCTGAGTATTTTTAGAAATTTTGAGAGCAGTTTGCCCTATTTGCTTAGTCGGGCATCTTAGTCGCAACTGATGAGAGGGTGCTGACTAGTCATAGCTTTGGCTGGCCCTGTACAAACATCATTTTATTCAAATTAATGAATTATTTAGGAATTGCTCACTTGTGCACGGGAAACAGTTTGAAGAGAGCAAGCAATGTTGTAGCGAAAAATGGAGCTGAGGAAAGAGCAACAGAAAAGAAATAATACAGTTCCTAACTGTATACTGTGTGCAGAACTCAATGTCACAGATCAATTAGTATGAAAATTCTGGAAATAGCCATTTGCTTGTGACTTGTAAGGCTTGCCACTTTTATCTTGCTTAATTATCTTAATCCTTCTAGACAAACAAACTGGTTTTTATAAATTGTTTTTGAAAAGGAGATCACCCAGCCCTTCTGAAAAGAAACAGCACTTGTAACATCTTTATAAACATTACACAATACTTAAGTAGCCTGTTATTTTGCTAACAGCAAAGTGACTAGCGTAACTTTAAATGAAGTAATACCACAGCTGACATGAAGAGCTTTTCAGACTTTTGCTCTCCTTTTCCAGAGAACCCTGAAGTAGCTCGTTACAATGTACGGAAAAATTACCACTGTCTGATTCTCAAGCTACTTTCTCTTATTCTTCTTTATCAAACCTGAAATCTCTTTCTTTCTCCACACTCCCTCAAAAATGCAGTTTTAGAAATGTGAATCCTATGCTCCCTGGTGAATTTAAAGATGATTTACACAGTCAGTATTTCCCATCAAACTTGCTTTACAAGAAAACTACACAGTCATATTGATTCGCAATGCCAGGAGCAAAACTGCATCAGTCTGAAAATCTGCAGCAGTCCCTCATGTTGAAGACATGGTACTCACCTTAAGTATTTTCAGACTAGCTTCCACATCAAAATTACGTAGTAGAAAAGTAATTACTCTTTAAAAAGCATTATAGTCACAAAGACAGCTAGGACCAGGCTTGTCTGTCAAATGCTGGATTCTCAAGCTTTCTGTTTTATTCATGCTAAAGACTGAGGCAGACATTGGCCAGCGGGGAGTGGTAATCGTACATGCCCAGAAATGACGTTGCCATCAGTTTCTAAATTCAAGACTTGTTTTTGTGATTTTCTGCATTAGCTGCCTTCTAGGCTTCTTTCAGTGCTGTAAAAAGTATTTTATCTTAGTGATACATGTCTTCTTTTCAACACTTATTTTTAGGGAGCAGTATCACATGTAACACTGATGGACACTTCGTGCATTTTTCTTCCCCTCCTTTTTGATAATATCCTCAATCAAATTATATCTTAGAGACATTATACAAAAGGGAAGTTAAGACTATTCTAGGTCATATTTGCATTGTCTTCTCACGTGAGCATAATTCTACTTTCTTTAGGTCATTCTCTTACTTCCGTTATCAAGCACAAGGGAAAAGAAAAAAACCACGGCTAGAAGCAAATTAGAGCAACTTTATTCGTAACCTGCTGAGAGCGCAAAACACGCTAACACCAGGCAAATGCAAAGCAGTCCCAAAGCAGCTGAATCTCGTCAAAGCAGAGCATGCCAGAAGTACCATGTTTAAGAAGATCTGAAAGTTCAGTAAAGGTACAGAGCTATCCTTCTGCTATTCTCAACTCATTTTCACAGTTTCTTTAGGGAAACAGATCTCGGCCTGCTATTCCGAAGCTGAGAAACGAGAGTTCCTATTCTCTTCTTTACCTGTTCAATGACAGCAGAATGAAAGGCTTTCATCAAATCTCATGTGGCAAAGAACAGAGAGCTGTAGCTTTCCACCTGGATGCCTGATTAGTACTAAAATATCTTCAAAGACATCTGCTTTTAAAAATAGAGGTTGGTAGCACAGCCTCTCTACATTAATACAAAATTGCTGTCTAATTGAAGTTCAAATGAAAGTGATCCAGAAGTGCCAAGCTAAAACTACTCTGCAGACTTTTGTCTTGCTTACAAAGTTACCATTTTTCATAAGAAGAGGAGACAAACTCTGGTAGGTTAATGGTGTGTTATGTCATGGATCTATCACTGATGCCTAGAAGTTCCTTGGGACCTATGCTTGCTCAGTTTTTCAGAAGGAGTCAGATGTGGAAAGTCCACAACTATGAATTTCCGAAAGTTTTAAGCAAGAGGTTATAGGACTTGTTTAGGCAAAACCCAATACCTAGTCTGTATTCAGCTGCCAGCAACATATTTCTGGAAATACTATGTCAGCTAAAGAACTAGAACTTGCAACAGAAAAGTAAAGAACACTAGAATATATATGTATCCAATTAAGAACAGCTGCAACTTCTTGCAAATGTTCAGAGTATATAACAATGTATGATGTTTGTTTAAAAACACACCAGACTGATGAATAATTGAATTATGAAGTGATTGGAAATCTGTAGATGCAAATGAAAAAGCAGCCAAGATGACAACAACATCACATATTTTATCCAACTAAACTGTAAGTGTAACCAAAACATATTTATTTGAGATTCTATTCAGCAACTAAATATAATGAGAGAAAAGGGAATAAACAGAGAGTGATTTGCTATACCATGAGAGAAAAGATGCTCTTTATGTATCATGAACCTCAAAGCAATTTTATCAGAAAATAAAAATAAAAGAGAGATATTGCAATAACAGCATGCAATTTACATACTGCTTTTTAAAAAAATAATTGTCATCTTTAAGAAAGCACTCAACAGTCCTAGGTTAATCAAGACTGAAAATTATTAGAGGAATATATACATGTATATACACCAAGCACTCACTAAATTATTTTAAAAAGTAATTTAGTAACAAGAATTTGTAACAAAAATGTATCTACAAACAAAATATATCTTAAGTAATCCTATCATAAATCAAATGGTATTTACGCATTTCTGCTGCTCTCCTAAAAATGAAAAACTTTTGTGAGGAAACCCAGTAGGTCCATTATAATTTCTGATGTCCCTGCAGAGACTTCGACCAGGCTGGGACCCATTTCCTCCTCTAAACTCTACCACATAGTCCCTCTTTTCAAATGTAAATGGTGTGTGTGAGCACAACTATTTAATTCACCCATTTAATCCTCTTAATACTTTAAATATGCCAGAATTTGGTCACAATGAAGAAAGCTTTTCTCTTGTGGCACAGTATTACCTTTATCTACTGTATTTTAGTATCTATTTTTCATGCTCATTCACACTAATTAGGGCTTTACTGAGCAAGAAGGTAGCAATTATTGTGTTCTCTAGCCAGCATAACACTGCTTCTTCTAATCAACATGCTGTATAAAGACAAGACAAAGAAAATGACAAAAAAAATCCTGAAAACCAAAAAACATCAAGTTATTTTAATCGAGTACCATGACAGGCAGTTATTATCGGAGACACTGATACACAGTATACTGTCAAACCACATTCTTAGTAAATACATGAGCTAGAATTACAAGACATGCTACTCTGCCCTTTTTAAAATACAAATCCCTACTCAAATACAAAACTTGAATTTTCTCAGAAATGAAAAGAAGAGCAAAGAAGTGCAAGAGAGGCAACTTGCATTAGGCTTCAGAAACCTCTACTACTTCAATTATTTTTGCTAACTTCATGACATCTTATTTTTTACTGATAAAGAAACCTTCTCCTTCAGTATCTGTTACTGGTTCATATTGATTTTCTGTGACTTTACCTATTGTTATATAAATTGAGTTAGTGACAGAACTCCAACAGGATTTTAATCCTTTGTATGTTCATTAATATTTTAGATATTTGGTTAAAAGGATTTTGAAAAGATATACTTTCAAAGTGTTTTATATACAAAAAGTATGCTTCAGGAGATTGTGTGGCAAAGAACTCTGCAATGGAACTTTAAGATGTTGAGGAAAACAAAGCGAAGTGCATTTTATTTCTGTTCTCTTTATTGCACCAGACTCAAAAGAACCTCCCAGTTGCCATTCACTGTTTCATGACTGACACAATTCACCTGCAGATTTCTGGAATTTGAGAGCAATGTAACTCTTCAGAACATCTTCTGACACTTATATTTAACACAGTCATTACATGCTCACAGCACATGCTGAGTTATTTTCTGATGAAAAAGGAGGAAAGGGGAAGAAAAGCAGTTTGGAAAATACACAAGGATTTTGATTCTACTGATAAAATTCTCCGTGCAAACAAGTTACTGAACGAGTCTGACATTTGATGTCAATACTTTGAGATCTGACCACCAATTTTCAAGTTATAAGCAGTAAATAAATAGATCTGGGTCAGACATCAGTTAAACATTCATTAGATTTCAGTTACAAGTATCTAAGCAAAGAAAGGCTTAACCTGAATTAGTACCTTTTCAATATGGAACAAATCCTTGTACTTGTGAAGTAGTTTGCTTCCCCATGCTAGAGCCTCAAAGATCTTTGATTAACATACTTGTGATTTTATGGTTTGCGATTTCTATGTGAAGTGTTAAAGTCTGAATTTCTCTTGCTTTCATCTTCCAGAGTTCAAAATTTCCTTCAAGCCCCAGTGAAATTCTGAACATATAATGTAATCACCACGCAGCCCCAAATATATATCAGGCTTCAGTTTACAGGGCCAGGGGAAAAAGTCTGGAATAGAGGAAAATACTAAAACTATTTATTTTCCTGCTTGTTGAGATGACTTATAATTTATTGCAAGGATCACTATTTTTGTTCACATGATACTCTGACCTGATATTTCATCTCAGATATTTAAATGCTATTGATTCCTCATAAATACATTTGACAAATCAGACATCGTAGAAAAATTAAATAATTTTGTTTAGGGGAGTGAAGTCATTTGTGGGAAATTCCAAACTCATCCAATATCTTCAGATCCTTTTTTTTTCCTACTTTCATTTCTTACTTTTTAACATTACTTTATAGACTTAGTTTCCCAGATAATAGTGGGATCTATATCTATATATCACCACATTATAAGTAAATAAAAAATACGAGACCCTAAATGACAAACCTAATAGCCCTCATAAAGCTGTGTTCTACCATCTTCCATGTAAAGATACCTAAAAGTCACTTTTGAAAACGTGATTTTTTGATTCCTAATGGACAATTTGATTGCACTTAAAAGAGCTCTGCTTTCACCTCCAATGGACTGCCTTGATAGGAAACAATAGTTGCTGCTGTTATTTTCTCCTGGCTAAAGGAATTTTTCCCATTTCAGTGGCAGAGAGCGTTGTAGGATTAAACAGATCGTTACTTTTGATATGGCTACCAAAACTCTTGGAATCATATTCAAAGAGGCCAGGTTTAAAGGTGTTCTGCTAGAGAAGGCACTGACATAGTGGCTGACATCTCTGGAGTAACAGAATATTTTTTTAACTATAAAAGTCGGATAGATAAAATGGAGGAGGAAAATGTTCACCAAAACGTACAATGAGCTCCCTCAGGAAAATGAACCACAAACAGCTCAATTAATTTCTCTACATATGCAAAATATGTTTTTTATATATATTCCTCCTAACATGTAACATACACACATCTACCTACACAGTCCCATTCCTTCCCCAAACAAAAAACCACTTACACACCCTGCACAGTATTTTACCCTTAGCAAAAGAACAAGAGAACTGTCAGCATGAAAATATCGTACTTTTTCAGCACTGTCAGAAAATGATCAAAACATACAATGACACATGGTAAAGAATCCTGCACAAATGTTATACAGACATGCCTTAGAGTTGATTTAATTTTAACTAATGCTGGGCAAGATGAAGCAGTAAGCACTCCAAAGATTTTGAGAGGCAATAAAAAACCCACAAAAAAGTTTACTGTTTACATGAAAATCTGAAGCACCAAACAGGAAAGTTGAACATAAGCATTTCTAGAAGGGGATTTTTTTGTATTTTGTTTTGGATGTTGGTTTGTTTTTCACATTTTTATAACCATCAACGTTTTATCAGCAACAATGCAATGATTACTAAAGAGCAGAAAGGAACTCAAAGTTTTTAAGTCAGATGTTGACCATTATTTTACAGTACTACCTTCAAGGAGCCTAGAAACTACTTGGAATAGAACATATGGTGATAAAATTGATTTTATTCCTGCATCAGGAATAGGTTTATCTAACTCTATTTGTACAGAGCATAGAGATGTTGGGTAAAAAGAAATACTGCATAGGGATAAAACAGAGAACACAAATTTCTATGAGAGAAGGTAGTGAAGATCCTGATCATTGTTAAAAAATGTTTATTTCACCAATATGCTGTGACCAGTGGAAGTGGGCAGCTTACCACCAGCAAGTTTGGTAGGAGAGGTAAGTGTAATCAACCACTGGCTGCCTGAAAAGCAGCACTGAACAACCCTCGAAAGACAAATTCAACATATTCAGCCAAATGTATAAAACACATAGATTCTGAAGAGAACACTGCTGGGTGAAAAATTCACAGTCCTGCACAGCGTAAGAAGACACAGAAAGCTGAATGAATGGAACTTCTGGTAATTTTTAGAAGACTGGGCCACCCAGCATAGAAGATACTTATTTGTATCAAAGCATTTGGGAGCTATTCAGCTCTCCAACACTGGTGTTCTGGGTGATGTTGCACAACTCACTAATTTCTTTCAGCTTTTTCCATATGCTGGTCATGTCAAATTAGCTTGCAAACTAATCAACACAATGATCTGTTCTCAAAATTCATCTATAAAGGATGTTCCAGAATGTTAAATTAAAATGAATTAAAGCCTGAAGTCTCTGAGCATAGGGCTAAGTATAGTAAAGTCTCACATAAATTTCTCTGAGATAAGCTTGAGATTCAACTTCACACCTCCAGTCAATACACTTAAGTTTTCCCACGTCTTGCACTGGCCTCCCACACATGTTCAGCAGTAGATTTCCAAAGTAATATTTTAATAAGAGCTTGAATATACAAAATTACTGCTTCACTCCTTAATTATTTACTATTGCTTTTACTGCTTCAAGTAGTACAAAGGAATTTTCACCCAAAGAAAGATTCTTTGTCTTAAGAACTAGAATCAGAATTTCCTAGTCTAAAAAAAATACACTACATTAATATGCAGCAAACTCGCTGCAGCCCATCAAATTAAGCTAGCACACCTTCTGCATTTTAGTACATTTATTGAAAAGCCTTACACTAATAACCCATCTATATACTGACTTTCATGGACAAATCACTAAACTCCTCCACACTGCTTATCTCAGGTAGGATAATGTTTGATCTAATCCTAACAGATTTTCATTTCGGAACCAACTGTAAATCTCAGCATGGGATTATATACAACTTCAACAAGACAGTCACATGCAAGAATCTGCTGACATACACTTGTTTAGATTTGCAGTATTTTCCTTTTGGAGGTCGGAGCTCAAGGAGAAGGATTAGTTGAAAAAAGAAATTTAAAAAGAAGTGACACCTCTTTCCTGCTAATCATATTGATATGACTATATATGAAATATGACTTAACTGCTCATGGCATTCCTATTTACCTTTAGAAATTTCAAGACAAACTGTGCTCTCTGTTTATAGATGCTTTTCACTGCATCTACTGAGTTGCAGAAATTAATGCAAAGCAAGAAAGCAACTCTGTAAACCTGCTGACAGCCATTTAATGGGAGAGGTGGCAAGTGGTGGACATGTCCTGGCAGTGCGCTTAATGGACAAACAAACACCCACAGTCATCAGCCTAAAGTAATACTGGCACAAAATTAACTGAGAGATGCAAAGCGCATTTAACAAAGAGACTCAAAGCAATCTGGACAATATAAGGCCATATAAAGGTTGGAAGAAGGGAAACAAGATGCATTTCTTCAAGGAGATGGCAGTCTTTAATTTCACAAGTCATTTTATTTAGCCTTGTTTCTTCAGTGCAGAAACCATCGCCTCTGCTTTGCAAAGCAAATTCTTTTGAACAATCTTCAAGTCCCCAGGACAGAGCATGTCACAGAACTGCTTGAGTTAAAAGGAGATTTTCATGTTAAAAACACTGCCACCATATCATGTTGTCTTCAGACACTTCAGAATGTGGATGTAATAGAAATCATAGTCTCTCTCTTTCATATTGTGACTATTCCAAAAAGCAAACCTCAGCCACTGTCAGACCTTTTGCCATTAATGACAGAAAAGCAAACTAGTATACTGAATTATACCAACTACTGGCATTGGGAAATAAAGAGAGAAACCTACAAACAATGATTTAAAAAATACTAAAACACAAATTAAAAAAACCCCAAACACCACAAAACCTTTCTACATGGTTAAGTAAGAAAAAAAACCCTTTCTTTACCTATCCATACTGCAGTAGTAACCAGCTGCCCAAACAAGTCAGGGCTGCTGCTCTACCGTACAAAATGAACTGTAAACAAAAGAGAACATGCAAAGGCAAGACTGCAGAAAAGCGTATCCGCAATATTACAGAGGACTTCAAATAACACAATGAAATCACAGATTCAGTTTTCTGTAACATTTCTGTGGGATTCTGTCTTTCTGGTGACTAAAAGATCAAATGAAACTATTTTACGATCTAGTATAAAGGGCAATCATCCTCTTCATTAGTATTTTTAAGCAATTTTTTGTGGCACTTCTTATTGCAGAGCAGTGAAATTTCAAGTACATGAATCCTTTGCAATAACAAAAATTAGGAAAATATCAGGCTTTCTGTTTTCTGGGATCTGACATTTCCCAACAAAAACCTGAAGTGACCTGTAAATCCACTACTCTCTTCCTCCAAACCTTCTCTTTGAGCCATCTGTACACCAAAGCTAGAATGAAGTCTACAAGTCCCCAAGTATTATAACAGGATAATTAGACAGCATTTCCTTAGGTTTTACAATTATGCAGCTAATGGTAAGCCTTGCCATCCTCCCTTCTTATGTAAAATTTAAAAAAAGACACAGTATGTAATGCTGCAATAACAAAAGCAGTTTTCTCCTTAGATAAAATAGGACTACATTCACTTTTAAAAAGTAATTTTTCTAATACAGTTTATCCAATCTCTAGTTGAGAAGGACTTTATTCCTCAAACAGGAAAAAAAAAAAAATCCTAAAGCTATCCCACCCTATTATCTACAGGAGCCAAAGCAAAAATAACTAAAGTACCTTCCACCCAAATTGTATCCAAAACAAGACAACTGCATCATTAAAAAATTTCATCTTCAAGAGATAAACATGCCAAAGTTCAGAAAGCATTTCTTCCAACAGCTGTGCCAGTTTAAGCAGCTTTCCCTGCATGTTCCTCAGGCGACTGTCCTCCACCAGCGTGACAAACTACACCAGAAAGCTGAATGTGGAAAAAATACACCACCTCCTCTCATCCTAAAGAGCCGCACATTTTTGTTGTCAATTTTTTTTATTCTGGTCATAAATTTATTTTTATCTTTCAGCTGTCACTACCATATTACTCTGGTTGGGAGGCACCTCTAGGCACTGCCCTGTCAAAAATATATAAGAACATGCCATTAGTACTGATTCCTTTATTCTAAGATGCAGATGACAGAAATCAAGACATCTCTATTTATTCCTAAATTGACTGTCAGACAGTTTGATAATATATTCTTAGTTTGAAATTAGTTTATTAATTTCCAGTACCCATCAAAACCACCACACCCACAAAGGGAAATATCAAATGAGGCTTTCTAATTCAGTTTACCTAAACTAGTCCATATTGATAGTGAAACTCTATAGTGAGTTACATTTGAGCTAACTTGACTTCAATCATATAAACATAGAAAGTTTGATCACCTACAGCTTCAGATGAAACTTCCAAACACTGAGCCAGGAACCAGCCACTGAGAGGGGTGTAACACTGGTCCAAATATAGACAAACTTAACAAAATAAAAACAACGCTGAGAAACCTACAGAGCAAACTGGACAACTCCGTAACTGAAGCACTTCTGAGGCATGGTTACTGTTTGACAGGAAAGAATGGAGAAAGCAATACATGAAGTCTAATAAAACAATCTATATCACCATGTGTCTAATTCTGTATGACCTACAAGATCATGTCCAAAACAAAATCTGAAAAAACTCAGTTTAGAGTGCAAAAGATACTAGATAAAAGCAGCTATTAAATCAGTAGACAGTACAGGTCTTCTAAAAGAGATTTACAGAAAAAGTAGTAACCTGAAACATGACATGATGTCTCTAGAGGATGGTTTTATCTTCGATATAAAAAGAATTGAACACATCACAGTGTCACTTCACTGTCTGCTGAGAAACCTGTATCCTGTCATCTGTTCAACCCCAAGAACAACACTAGGAGAAATTTCAGCAGTGAGCTCCACAGCTTTTGAGAGGTTATGTCATTTTCTGCTCTTGCTTTCAGGTTAGGCAATTCTTACAAAGGTGTGGAATTTTGTTTTCCTCCTATTGGTTCTGCATTGTCAAGAGACTGTAGAAAAAGCTTTAAGAAGAAATATACATTTTAGAATTTATCTTGAATCCCTGTATGCACAAAGTGAAGAGAGGCAGTTAAGTGTTTTCAAAAACAGAACATTGATATAGTGGATCTAAGTAGATCAAGCTCTCAGACTGTATTTTTAAAACACTGAATACATGGCTGGCTGGGCACACCAATAAACAATTTCAAACACCAGCTGAAGGAGCTCTATAATGGAAAGACAGCCTAACTAAATAAAAGCCAAGCAGGAAAAACAGCTTATTTTTCCATTACTCCTACTTGCTTCTCGACAAAACCCATAACAGAAGTCTTCACTATTAGCCCTCTATTTTTACATATTGAAAACTAATATACACAAACTTGTGTAAGTGGAACTTCAGAACTATTCTGTGTACAAGACTAGTGGCTTGGATTTTATTTCTCAGAAGTACCCTGTTGTTTTGATTGGTTTAGGAAGTCCTAGGGTTGTGAAAATAAAGTCACAATTATTTAACTATTCTGAATCTGGATAAATATTTTTTTAGGTTTAGGAGCACTCTAGCAAACACTTGCTTTGACAGTCAGGACAGTGACTTCCCTATTATTTTTTTTCATGTCTGCAGGAGTTATAAACCACATGTACCCCCATTCAATTGTCAGCCTGGGATGCCCAAGCATGTTCTCACTGGGTATGGCGCAGTACTTCAGTTGCTTCAACTATTTTACTTACCTGAGGTCAACATACGTTCCTGTGTCAGTTGATGGAAGTCAGAACGTAAAGATCCAAAATGTGTGTCCCAGCTATCAATGCAAAGTCTAACAGATACAGTCAACAAGAAGTATTTTTAAACTATTAAGAGATGTAAATTTAGAGATGCAACACTGTGACGTTTACAGCAGAACCCAAGATAAACATCTCAGTTCCTTAACTGTAAAGTCACTCCTGCTCTCAACAATCTCCTGTACTGTCCAAGCCATGGGAGACACATGGAAAGCAAGAGAATTAGCACCCAGTAGTGATAACAGAATAATCTCTTGAACATATGCATATTCATTACCGTACTAGCCCTAAGTCCAGTGCTGGCTGCCACTCAAGGTAGGAATTCTGTCTCCTGGGAAAAAACTTTGGATAGAAGTTCTCTTTAACAGTGACAGAAATTTTAGAAGTTGTTATTCTTCATAGCTGATAAAATGTATTGGCAACCAGCATCATGCAAAATTAAAAATTCAAGTAAGCTAAGCAGTACAAACTTTTGTTAATCATCCAAATACTTATCATATTAGTAAATAGGAAGCCTGGGGGACAGATGAAGAAGCTGACATCTCCTACATGGAATAAAGAATTTACAGGACCACAACACAGGTCTCAAAGCACAGAAACCTGCTTTGGCAGGCTGCTACAAAACCAACAGATGTAAAAGAGAGATTTAAAAATGTTAAAATGTTTCCCCTATTATTACCTACAGCAGCATTAAATTGTTTCACCTGGTATCACCAACTACATTTGGTGAGCTGGGAGACAAGTCCTGTTCTCAGCAGACAGAAGGCTGTGTTTTGGAAGAGATACCATGCCACAAATTGTGAAATATCATCTATAACTAACAAATACTAGTGTGTGCAAGAGTGATTATATAGGACATTGCTTCTGTCATTTGCACACTGGACATAAGCAAATACTTTCCCCATTGCATGACAAAAAAGACATTAAATAAACACAACTGTTCTACCAATGATGTTTGTTCATTGTGTTGGAAGGCACATGGTGCATCTGCTTTCCCACTCATTTCTATTACTATGACAGTTATGTACAGTAAAGGAAACAATCAATAGCAATTTACCTTAATGAGTTGACAAGCAGTATAAGCAATACGCCATTCTTACAGAAACACCTAAAAACAGACTTTGAAGCACTTAAATGTCTTCTACTAGGGAACAAAAAATGCAGACACACCTGAGAATTTGTTCCTATCACTTTCTACAAAAAGGGAATTCAAAATAAAGGACTGGCACACATTGTCTGAGGTTCTTGATATAAGTAGTTTTATTCTTTAAATATTTTAAGCCCAATAAATCCAAGATATTTTTGCACTAAAATGCTGTTGAGTGAGAAGATAAAATAGGTAACTGAACAATTACACCATCAGGGTCCAGCTTAAGAAATGCAATACAGTCTTGCCCAGTTGCAGAACTTGCACATGTTGCATCCCAAGGTCACCCAGAATGGGTGCCCTGGAAGGAAACTACCATGTAACTTCCCCCCGCCCCTGGACAGAGCAGCTCTCTCCCTTTTTTCCCTTTGCTCTCGAAAGGTCCCCCTTGTTAGTACCCCCATAGGTCCCCAGTTAATGTATTCCAATCCCTTTACCCTTGTTGGATGAGCATTTGTAATCTCCCCTTGACCCTCCTTCTTGCCTGAAAACCACTGGACACCTGACCCTCAGACACACCTACCCCTGGACCTTAAAACCCTCAGACCCCCCTGCTATCGGGGCTTTTCTGGTCCCTGACCCTCGGGGGGAATAAACCCTGTTGTGTTACACCAGGGCAGTGGTTGGCCTCCTTCTCTCCCGCTCTCGCAGCTTGCGTATTACATCGGGCAGCTGTCCGTGCTCTTGGGAGCCGAGTGCAGGAGAAAAGCCCCACCGACCGGCCCGGCCTGGACCCGGCGTGGGGAACAGCAGCTGCTTCATGCACATACTTTAAACCCACAGAAACACTTCCTATTCCTCCTTCAGGAAGGAGATACTTTTATTATGCCTAATGCAATCATCAGCTCATCTGGAAAAGGGCCAAAGTCATGTCAGCTCTCCTTTAGAATCTGACAAGGGTAACACTTCACACCACCCACGATCAGTGGTTACCAAGAGGCACAGCTACCCTGCACTGTTTGGAGTACATTCCCATACATAATGCACAGTGGCCAGAATTTAGTATTTCTAACGCTACGTATCAAGTCAGTTGTGGATCATATGGATACGTTGCTGTGGGGGTCAGGGAAGAGACTACAGCAATAAAAATATGTTTAGGTAAACACATGTAGTAACTAACATCCTTAAATGAAAGATAATGTTATTTTTTTCACCCAAAATCAATAACATGCTTTTTCATATAGCAACTTCAGTGGTTTTGAGCAAATACAGACAACATTTCATTAATTTAGGATCAGTTTACTATCTCATCCAGCCAATTATCTGACCAAAATCATTAGTTTAAAACAGTTCCAAATAATTATTTAATACTTCACCCAGAATATGGGCTTTATTTTTACTGCTGTTTTACCCGGTCTTAATTACTTGATACAGAAAAACAGAAAATAAATGCTTAGTTCCTAATAAGACATTATTTTCTCAATTACAAAGCGCTTAAAACTATATAGACAATTTTAACAAAACCTACTGAAAATTAAATTCAAATTTATGCCAGTGCTAGATTTTATACGTATCAGTCCCTTATATAGTTCACTTGCATGCATTTGCATGATTAATAGCTCAGGTTCAATATGGAATAAGATAAACTATGCTCACAGCACCTCTCTCTCTCTCTGTATGTGTATATATATATACACACACACACACATCCCCCCCCATATGGATAGGTTTCCATTTAATTCTAGATACAGGGAAGAAGTGAACACTATTTTCATTATAACACTTCCAAAGCGACTTTGTAGCTAAAACATTGATTTTCCCTCCAACATATGTCAGCTTGAGGGCACTTTGAACTAACACATTGATCCCTGAAGCAACTTTGATTTTAGGAAGCATTTTTGTATAACAGTTAGCAATCAACTTCTTAAGAGGGCTCTCATTTATGGTGCATGATTTCATTCTGGACATTTTTCAAATTAGCTGACACCAAGATGCTACAGTTTCTCATAATGAGGAAGTGCTATTTATTCCATTAGCATATGGTGCAGCCTTTCTGCTGTCCATCGAAGAATATAAGAGATGCCAAGGGACAGTACCACTTCGTAATTATTTAGAGCCTCTCAAATTAACACCTTCATCCCCGCATCTTGTATATGGACAAAATTTTTCTGAATACCATTTGCTGTTAATTTCTTCCTGAGAATCTCTAGTTAGCCCTGTGACCTCAAACACCTCCAGAAAACACATGTAAAGGCAAATTACCAGGATTTTTAAGAACTATACATCTTATTATTCAACAATGCCAAGACAGGCAACCCAGGATAAACTGCAATCTTCTAACAAATGCAAATCAGTCAAGGAATGAGACAAAGGCAACACAGTAGGTACCTCAGGCATCATTTGCAATGAAGTCCTGTTTCAACTCAGTTATGAAGTAATATGCTAACCCTTCAAGGCACCACAATGAAGACAAGTGAATGTATTTTGGAACTTAGTTTGATTAAATCTCTTGGTTTACATTTAATTTAGAGAGGGCATTCTCTTAATTGTCAGAGCCTTTTCACGCTTTGCATGAAAAAGAAACAATTACAACAATCTGAAACAAAGTGAGTGTGAAATGTCTCCAGATCCCACATGCCACTGCAGCAAAGGCAAAGACGTCTAACAGCTGGTCAATTTAACTTAGATTCTCAGAATTAAACACTACCTGAGGGTTCATTAAACTCTTTTCTACTGGAAACATGGTATAAAGTACTTTGTATCCATAATGCTAAGGATTAACCTGACCTTTCTCTAGGGCATGATACATTCTTGCTCAAAGTCACTCAAATACAAACCCAAAATGATTTTAGCTGTTCTTCTAGCATCACATTTTAGAGTTACATCTTTTGTAGGTGACTTGAAGAGTGTCAGTCGTCTACCTTATTGCTCCTTTATGAGAAACACCATGGAGTTAATGGATGCTAGGGAAGGAAAAAAAAAAGAAAAGCACATTGACATATGAAGGTTCTATTGCACAGTGAAAACGCAGGACTCAGAATTCTGGTCAGCCCTTGAGGGAGACAAATAGACATAAGTACTCCTTCACATGGTGGCTGGTATCTATGCCTGTTGTATGCAAATTATGTAACAACAACTGCCTATTCTTATAGAATTGCTTCAATAGCTCCTGGAAATGACAAGACATAACATTTGGACACTGCTTTTAATTCTCTGCCTGGAAAAACTGAGATAGTGAGAACTTGGCCAAGTATTGATTTTACCCAAAGTAACTGCTTGTCATATGACAAGCTACAAATTCTTTACTTTGTGTAGCACAATAATTGTATGTAAATTAAGATGACTTCTGAAATCCATCATTACAGCTAACCTAATTATTTAATTCATTACAATCCTTGTCAGCAGCATAGAGGATGAATAGATGTTTGTTACCATTACAACCTCAAGTAAATCTACTCCTGCTTCAAATTTTGGGAGGTATGAAGCAAAAATTCTCCTGTTGCTTCCTGTCATGTGACCTCTAACACCTGGACTGTAAAGAAACAACAAACTTTGCACCACTTTCAGGAAGTACACTTGTGCTTGATTGAGCTCTAAGACACAAAAGTTAAGTGAAATGGAACACTGCTAAGCAGCATAGAATGGAAATTCAAATATATATTTGGCTAGTTATACCATTATGCATTTAGACATATGGCCGTGTCAAAGCAAAAAGAACTTCGAAAAAATATTCTTTCCATGTAATGACTTCAACACACAACAGCCCAAGGAAGCAATGAATAATCCTTGAAGCAATCTGAACTATTAAAAATCTAATTATATTTTCTTTCCTTCTTCACAAATGTTTACTTTGGAGTGGCAAAAGTATGTACTTAGACTACTTGCTCATCCTGCTCCTTCCCTGACAACCACATTCCTTCAAATATGGGCAATGAGCACAAACTGAAACGTGAGCCTCCATCTGAATATGAAGAAACACAGGACCCAAGGGAACGGCCTGAAGTTGTGCCAGGGGAGGGTTAGGTTGGATATTAGGAAAAGGTTCTTCTCCCAGGGGGTGGCTGGGCACTGGAATGGGCTTCCCCAGGGAAGCAGTCACAGCTCAGCCTGACAGAGTTCAAAGGAGAATTTGGACAATGCTCTTGGGCATTGGGTGGTTGTCGGGGATGGTCTTGTGCGGGGCCAGGAGGATGATCCTTGGACTCGATGATCCTTGCAGGTCTCTTCCAAATCTGTATATTCTGTGATCCTGTGCACACTTTTCACTATGGCAGCAACTGAACACTGGCACAGGTTGCCCAGGCAGGTTGCAGTCCCCATGCTTGGATCTATTCAAAACCATCTGAACGAGGTCCTGAGCACTCAGCTGTAGGTGGCCCTGCCTAAGCAGGGGATTTGGATTAGATGACCCCCAGAGGTCCCTTCTGACCTCAAGCAGTCTGTGAGATTCCGTGAAATATGCAGCAGTCTGACCAACGACAAGAACCCCTCTCAACCTAAAGCAGTTCTCATTAACTGCAGATAGTTACCTGCAGTACTAAGAGTGTATTCCTGACACTACTGTTTGAGAACAGGAACAACCAAAAGATTTGGACAGCATATGGAACATTAAATCAATGTGAAAATTACAGGAAACAACAACCTATAAATACCCACAACCTACAGGTAAATAGAATCTCTAAGAAATGGCTGCTGTAAGGGAAGCTGCAGCCCAGCCGATGGTGATGATCTAGCCTGAACTACATTCAGCTTCGTCACACTCAGGATGCTCTACAGCAATGCTGATAGTCCAAACCCTCAGGGAGCAACAGCTAGTGCTGAATATGGCAGTCATCACCATATTGCCAGTAGCACATGGAACCTGTCCAAACCTTTATCCTGGCTTCTCAGAGGGGAATTTCAGGTGAGATGTCAGATCTTATCTTTGTGATAAGTGTCATCTGCCAACATGATACTAGAAGGCATCTGAAGAGAACCATGCAGAACACACCACAAATTGCCTAAAGCAAGAGTGAAGCTCACCTGCACAGCACAGATTTCCCCACAGTCAATTCAAGTCTCTGTGATGGATTCCTACAGAAACTAAACCCACTGCAAATATTATCACTATCTTCTCTAAAGGCAAGGTATACTCTGGTGATGTAGCTTTCACCAACAAATATAGAACAGAGAATAAAGGAATGTATTTAGTAACAACCCTAGAGGACTTACCTCAGGGAAAGAAAGAATAAACCACCCATAGCAGATGCTAATCAGATTGCTTGCTTACTTTCAGGCATTACAATAAGGAGAACGGTATATGAAACAATAACCCACACTAAGAAGGTAATTCATTAGAAAATGTCACAATTGAGCCAATACAATCAGCATTCAAGGACACTGTGAAAACACTGTATTTAGGGGAGACGAGCAGCTAGGCTAGAACACAATCTCACTAGAAGATCACATAGTGCCACAGAGAATTGAGAGAATGCCTGTGCTCTTGCTGAGTAAAACATTACCATGAAGGGCTGCCAACAGCTTGGAAGCCTTCTTCTGTAGATATTTAAATACAAATAGACACACTTTAAACACACTGGGCATAGGTTTTTGCAATCCTTGCAACATTCCACAGTAAAGATGACTTTAGTATTAACAGACAGTATCTCTGGATTTCTCTTAAAGACACCATGTAATATTATTTAATTTCTCTCATGAATTTTAACATGTTCCCCTTTTGTTTACAGACATTCACCTTTTAAAACTAATTTTATGGAGATTTTTGTTTCACATTCATTACAAAGAAAACTAACTGTTTTGTATTAATGACAAGCACTAAAAGTATAATGAGTGTAAGTGTAAGATTGAAGCCTTTCTCCAATGCAAATATTTGTGCATGTTAACAGTTTGGGACAAAATGTATTCTAGCCCATATTCTACACCCAAAACTAGGGTATGGCAAGTGATAAATTAGAGAAAGTGCATTTATAAAATACTTGTTTTCTTCTCACATAGAAAATATTGCACAGGTATAATCAGTATTAACCACGCATTAATTTTGTTTAGTTCAGTAAATATAAGGCATATCTCTATTATTATTCTCCAGAGCTACCATATTGCTTTGAGATTTATTGCATCTGTGATGACAGTGACTGATGTCCTCTTTTCCATCACTATTCTCATCTTTCAGCTAATGAAAATTTTACTTTTGAAACAGAATTTTATAACCACACAGTTCTGGTAATTCTTAACTTCTTAGAGCAATTCTTATCTGCTAAAATTTTTGTATTGTGCAATCAACACAACAAAGTACCATATATGAAATGAAGAAAAAAAAATAGAGATCACTTAAATGAGAAATTCACAGTAGAATGCAAAAAAAATATGGAAAACAAGTATATAAAAATATTTAAATGCTATGAAATGAGTTGAAAAGCTATCAAAGTAGTGCAAGATGTATTGTAATCTGCTGTTCAAAATCAAATAGTAAAATGTACAATTTTACTTATATTATCATTATCAATGGAAAAACTGCTTTAAACTATGCCTTTTTATGTCATCAGATAGGAGAGTTCCTTAAAGAGAATGAAAATCCAACAATACTGTATGGTGATGCAAATAGGAATTGGTTTTTTTCCCCTTTACTGTTTAACTAAACACTTTGGTAATGTACATTTTCTATATTCCACATCTGAACTGCACCTTCCAGATGGGAAAACCTGTTGATAGCTAAGATGTACATTCACACACAGTAGAATAACTGCATGCTAGAGACAGCACCAAACAGAACTCACTGAGTAAATTTCTAGTTTGATTTGCCTAAAACTACGGAAATAGAGATTTATTTATAAGAACTTGAACTAATACTCAGAATAAAGCATCTGATACAAATTAGTTTTTCTACACCAGCACAACAGAAGCAAAGGAAAAGGTCTGTGTCAGGTTAACAAATTAAATTTCTACTAAGAAGCCTCCTAAATTGAGAAAAATCTGGTTAATGGAACCTCTGCAGAGTCAATAGCTTCCACTATGGCCCGTACACAGGACAGTGCATCAATAGAACTAATATTCTTTTAGTAATGTTTCCAGCATTATGGTGCTGCCACCTTCCCTTTTCTGTTTTCACCTCTCCATCTTCCATTCATTCACTGTCAAACACAAGACAGCTGATCAATTCTTATCTCACTATTAGCAGTGGAGAAATTTTCTATTTAGATCTGTTGAGGTAGTAGAGGGCACACTTCAGGCCATGCTGAACATGTTTCCCCTCCCTTTTTAAACAGATGAATGATGTCCTTACATGTTTAATGAGCCTTTTACCAGGGAAAGAAAATAAATTATGCACAGAATATGCATAAAGTAAAGAATGTCCTCTTGCAAAGGTCCATCCAGAACTCCCTTAAGAGGTGAACACATTTTGTTGTTCTGTCAAGTGTTTCATATATGTTGTTAGAAGTAAGTTAGAAGGTAGATGAAAAGGTATTTTACTGATTAAACATTCTAATTACGTACAATGACAGGTAACAAGAATAAAATGCTGCAGTAGTTACTCCTAGAAAGAGGTGTGTCTTCAATCAAGGAATAAAACCTCAAATGAGGAATACATCCTTATTCTACTGAGACTGGGATAGTTGTCGCTTATTTCTATGGAAACAGCCAAAACAAGAGGCTCTCTGCATCTGAGAAACTTATATAAGGGAAATTAATATAAATAAATGGCTGTGCACACATGCACACAGTCTTCCTCTCTCTCCTAAGACAGACACAACCATATAAAATAATTTGGAAACCAGAAAAAAAAAATCTATTCCATCAAATTATGACAAATGAAAAGAAGTTGCTCTGAGAGTTAAAAACCAATATATTTTGCCCTAAGAAAAAAGCAAGCAGCAGTTTCAATGGTTTGCCACCATCAGTATTTCCAGAAGCTATTACATCCTACATGGTTTTACAGGACAAGCATGCCTTTTACAGCCTCAGGCAGAAAATCTTTCCTCATTGCCACCTAGACTGAGTTCTGCACTTCCACCTCTCTGGTAGTTCCTTGTCTTGCTTTGATGAATGCAAGAAAATCTGAGCACTTACTAGAGGAGCTTCTGTTCAGAAAGAAAATACAGGGAACAGTTCTTTTTAAAGCAGCTTACTCTCAGCAAATCCAAAATATGCTATATATGGGGCCATCTGATCAAAACCCTGATGTGCACATGCTTACATACTTCAGAGGCATTAGCTGAACATTTTTGCTCACAACATTCCAGGTTTTACCTTGTGAGCAAAAATACAGAAACTTCAATGAGTTCTGTGTGCCCTGCTTTAACCTGCACTCACATTTTTTCATAAAATCTTCCTCTCTGTGATACCAGAAGTTAAAAAGGAAGAGAGAAAATTATACTTCCAGGTATAAAGAGGCAGTTATCTGTAAGGTGGTATTTCAAACCAGACATACATTTGTCATCAAAACATGTCTCACTCTCCTGTAACCATGCAAGAAACTCCCCTTAAAAGTCCACATGAGCTCCACATTGAGAAGAGGAACCACAACTCATCAAAAAGGAATCTTCGCCTTCTTCCATACAATCTATTCAGCTATGTATTTCCCTTTCCCATGCTACTTGCTCAGAATCACAGTCTCAGATAAGATCAATGTTCATTGAACAATGCCAATAAAAGAACAGTGTGTAAGCAGGCTGACTCCTTAGACTGAGCTGGATGAAGCACCTGTCACCTCTCCCCCTCTCGGTGTTAAGGAAGTTTACTCCGTGCCTTGCTTTTATTCATACAGGACACAGTCTATCTTTGACTGAAGCAGAAATTACAATGCCTACTGCCTAAATAGTAGAAAATCCACACAATGAAATTCCATAAACACTACTGCCATGGTAAAACAAAACTGAAATTAGCATCCAGTTTTTTTCAGTTTTAATGAAGATGACCAAGAATATTCATTATTGTGACAAGAGCACTAGAGAGTAAAGAATTTTTTCAGGCTTCCTAATAACTTTTCATCACCAGTGGTATCACATGGTACCGCCAGATTATGCAGACTCAACTGTTTTTAAATTTACTAATTACTGAATAGTTTTGCTGTGCTCCAAGAGAGTAGTGTGATTTTCCAACCCAGCTGCCAACTCTACATGAGTGAATACAGTACCATTGTTTAATGCTTTCCAGAAATTTAACAGGAATGGTGCGAAATAATGGCCTGTTGAAAATAAACAGCAACTCAAATTTTTGTCAATATGTTTAAATTGAACCCTAGGATTCAATATAAATTCTCAAACTTTTATTTTACACAATTCTCTCATCTCTTTAGCCCTGTGGATAGAGCTCTGTATATTCACTTCACTGTCTACTGGCAGAAGACAAGCTACAGCTGCAATTCCCCCAGAATGTCCAGGGGAGATAGATACAAGCTACTAAACTAAAATTAAAATTAAATATTAATGATTTTCATAAGGGAGCACAGTTTCTCTACAGATTCTCTTCCAGTTAGCTCCTATACCTTTCACAATTTGTCTGTCAGTACCTAGTAAATTAACCTTACCCTAAATTTTTAATCATGAAGCAGTCCCATATCACACACATACCCTATTGCCAGGTTAGAGTTAAGATTAATTTTCAGTTTCTTTGGAAAAGTAACAAGCATACACACAGAAAAAAAAATACTTACTCTACTCATAGCCCAGTACATTTCAACCGTGAACATATCTGAAAGCTTCAGTCAGAAATGAAAACAGTTTTGAAATCTCATTATAAGAGTTAAAGAAAAAGCCCAATCAATTTAAACACCAGACAGCACAGATGCAGAAAAATCCTTCAAAAATGCAGTTCACATTTACCATTTATATCTACATGGAAAAAGATGAGAGGAAATGACTTACCAGATTAACAAAGTATAAAAATTGTTAAGGTTTCACTTATTTTCTCTCAGTGAAAAACAGTAGGAGCACGCTGCTCAACATGCTAATGCACATCTGCCTCTCAGCAAACCTTCATAATATTGGTTTTACAATTCTGGAACATTGTGGGTTTGATTTCAAAAATTGAAAAAGGTTACCAGAGAACACCTGATCTGAAAGGAACACTTTCCACTGATCATACAAGACAGGCAATGTATTGTATCCTAGGAATTAAAACTGCTTCTCAGAAAGCTATCAGAGATACAGATGCTTTCCTTTAACCACTTCATACTGCACTCTGGAAGGTATTTCCACACTGACAGATGTGTCACTTTCCAAACTAAACCCAGAAACAAAAAAGGTGGAGGGACAGGGGCGTGACAGAGAACTATCTAGTACAAGGGAACTGTTTCCAGCAGACACCTGCAGACATGGCAGCACAAACTACTGCCATCTGAACAGAGAGATCCCAAGCTCAGTGCCTCATTAGATGGAGGCTTTTCTGTTCAGATTCCCCATTTTCTTTTGTGCATTTCTGTAGATCAAGTTGAATAATACGAACTTTCATACAAACCTTACAAAAAAAAAAAAAAAGTAAGGTAATGATCCATTCTAGGTTGGGCTTAATCGTGACTACCTACTAAGGCAGGAGCCATAGCCTATGAGGCCAAGTTAGAAAAAGCTAAGTTAGACTGACAGCATTATAAGAATTCTTGAAAGACAAGTCCAAGGTAAGGTACCTGCCTCAGATTCTTCATGCCTATTGGGCAGCAAGCTACACCTGACATTCTGTGAAGGTCTCACTTCCCAGAAGGAAGGAGAATGATTAAAAGGAAAAATATAAAAAATTAGAATCAGTTTTACATATAAACTATTTTAACCCTACAAAACTCACACTTATGTTTTGTGCTTTATTGGTACACAAATATACTGACAAATCTTATTATTTTAAAACCTCTATAAAATTCTCTAGGAGCAAATCTAGCTCAAGAGCAAAAAACAGTGTTTGATAACATGATTTTTTTTTTGTATTTGCAGTGCAATTGTCAGGTTTCAAGTATATGTATTTCAACTCCTTTTCGTATCTCATTTGGTAGACATCAGTGAAATGAGAGTTTTCCCTTTGTTCTTTGAAAAGATGTAGCAATTCCTTGAATTTATTTGCCTTTAATCCTCAAAACAATTTCTATAGCCCACACCAGATGCCAAAAAAGAGTATCAGAAATCCCGTATCATCTGCAGATGGACTAGGCAATCAAACTGGTTTTACCACACTAGGTTATGGCTTCTGTAGAAGCTTTCTTCACAAGTGTCATTACAGCAAGAGTCAGCCCCACCATATGAGCACACAACTTGGACTTTTGGTAGAAAAGTTTCCAACTACTGCTTTTGTGATCTAAATTTGAGCAGTATCAGCCAGATGGAAGAAACTAACTCTAATTCTAACTTTCCCATCTCAACCTATCACTCCATCCAGTGCATGACTCCACTTTTAATTCCTGGTTAAAACTAGCAGCTTGCACCAGTCACGGAAGTCTGAGGCACAACACTATTAAAACAAATGTAAAGCAAATCTCATTTTTTAACTCAGCCAGTTGAACATCATCTGAAGACATTAACCAAATGCATTAAAAGAATACGCCTTATATGATTCTGTTGTAACTCTACAAGAAAGCAAGCAGATCACTGGACACTAAAAAAACTCCTGGAAAACCACAATTGTCCCAAAGAACAAACTGAAGATTATCTTCTTTTACCTCAGCTGCCATGGGCTGGCCATCCCACTAGGACCAAAAAACCCCAACAAATACAAAACAGTAAGAGTAAATCCCCACTTGCCTAAGGAATGCAGCATTCTGAAATGCCCAACTTAAAAACTATCAAAAAACTGAGTACTTCTGACTAAGGCTGTTAATTGGTGAATTATTTTCCATTCACCTTTTCGGTTGCTGTAAAACTGTTGAGTGGTTTTCTTGCTCACACCATCCCCCTTAGCAGAAGTCTGTGCTCCACCCCCTATCAAATACCAATTCACCCACATTTACACCTAAGCTTTGTCTCAGGGCTGTAAGCCTTCAAGTAGGATGATTCAATCATCTCATAAGCAAAAAAAATCATTTCTTTCCACATCACGAACCTCTTACTGGTTATGCTGAGCACTCCAGCTTCATCTATACGGATCTATCTCTTTGCTAAAGTTAAAAGCAAATGCTTCATCAGGAGTATTCTGAAATTTTTTAAAAGTATTCAACAGAAACAGGATTATAAAGCCTGTTTATCTTCCATAGGCAAACAGAAATCCCTCATCAATAACTTCTAGTTAAGGCCGACCTGAGCTGAATCAGAGCAAAAATCTATAGTGAAAGCATTTGCAAAATGCCAGCCCCAAACCTGCAGCATTTTGTAAAAAGGCTCTGTTCAAAGCAAACAGAACCAAACCCAAACACCAGGATTGACATTTAACATCAAAAAGCTTTCCCACTTCTCCATACATTGCACAAAATTCGCATCACCAGTGTCACAAGGCAGTTACTGAAAAGGCATTATCATGTTTACTGAAGGCAGAACTCTGAAGAGTTGTTTTCCCTTGGAGTACTGACACAGATGGACAAGAGTATCTCCTCCTCAGGAGTTTTTTCCCTTTTTTCAGTGTGATTTCCCCTCATCCTTATCTTCTGCATTCTCCTGCTGCTTTGAATGCTCCACAAGCACTTTTTAATACATGAAGGTGAAACTAAATCATACATTGATTTTACATTACAGTCTTTCTAGTTGAATTCTACTACAAGGAAAGTATTTAAACAATTAATTTTAATGTACCAGCAGTAAGATTTTTTTCCATTATGTTCCAATCTGAAGACAAGAACAAATCCAGTAACAGAATATCAACATTAATTTAACAGGAGAAGAAAAATGACTTAATAACACTGCAGAAGGGTACCATTCTTCAATAGGTCATGGAAGCATAAAATTTTCAACAAATTCATTCTTGTACCACTGTATATTCCTGCTAATAGGCCAGGGCACAACTAAAAAATTGTTAATACCTTGCTGCACAAAATTACATAGTGGAAAGAGAAGCTAACTTTTATAGTCTGTTTCCCTGATCAGCAGTAAAACTGGGGAAAGAGGCGGGAAGCCTCCTACTTGCTTTCCCTTGAGTAAAGGGCAGAAAATGAGTTGCAGTTAACCATGAAATGCAACTCCATATTCTATTTAATAAGGGATACTTAATAATACTATAGACATGTTCTAGTGAAGAAAGCTGTGCACCTAGAGAGCCAAAAGAGCACAGAACAGCACAGCAAAGCCACAATAATAATTTGCTACTAGTTTCATCCAACCAACTGGAACCTGGAAGTACATTCAAAATTCAGAAAACTTTCTCATCAATAACCCAGATATGGATGAATGTTTTGTACAGGTGCTCGTGTCCTTACTAGAATACAGTACCTTGCTGAATGCAATATAAGGCACAATATAAAAGGAAAGAAGAGTTTTCTAACTCAAGGGAGGAGAGAAAAAATGTCTTGTTTGGACACAGTAAATGCCATGTCACTTTAACTTCTCCACCCATCCAACCCTGAGTCTTTCAGAAAATGGGAAACCAGACAGGGAAGAAGGTGGCCCAGACATATGCCAAGTTAAAGGGCCACAGGGTCTAGAAGCCAAAGCTCTTTTTGGCTACGCAAAAAGGAAGGCTGCATAGAAACCAGCAAACATCTCAACCCTTGCAGTTAGTTGCTTACAAGGGTTTTACAGCTTCTCAGCCTCAAACCTGATGGAGAACACACTACAGAACATGAGATTTCTCCACCTGCTCAAGAATACAATCTCACAGTAAGTTATGATTTTCCTCAGTTTTCAGGGCTTGAATTCCTTTAAGTTTCACTAAGAAAAGAAAAGTGGAAGAAATAGGTTCTAACCTGGCAGCTCTAGAAACAGTTTTCAGATTTTCAACTTAGAAAATGTTATTCCAATCCTGGTTCACAAGGATGCATTTTAACCAAAATGTTTTATTATTTGGTGAACATATTTAAAGACCCATTCTTAGTCACTCTTCACATTTAATAATGAAATTTAGACCTTCTTTTTTTAACTAAAAAAACTAAGAGCCACCTACAAACATTTACAAAATAATTAAGCTTAGTATTTCTCCTGTTTGCTGGACACTTCCTGTTTTCTAGTTCATTTGTCTGTTCATGGTTTAGGAATATAGCAAACTGGAATTTCATAGAAGGCTCACAAACACAGGAACTTAACTTCTTATTCAACTAAGTAATCAATTTTATCTCAAATGCTTCGTATTTATTTAGAGGAACCACTAATAAAATAAATGTTAATAAAATTGACTGCTTTTATGATAATAAAATGTTAGTAAAAATTTCACAGAAATCATCTTCAACTTGAATTTTTATAAATTATGTGTCATCACATCAACACAATTATCTGCTTAGCTTTATTTTTTAATATAAAGTAGCTAGACTCATTTGAACACCTTTCTAAGTCTAACTAAAGAACAAGCTGCCACAAGAGCATACAAGACTTAGTACTTTAATTATTTTCTCAAGTCTCCTAAATGAAGATACACTCTCAAGTCTTACTGCCAACATCAACTTTAGAAGCCTTAAATGGATGGATGACCCATAAGTTTCCCTCCCTTGTAAGTTAAGGCACAATTAATTTCTCAGGCCCAGGTGCATGGATGGAGTCACAGCTGACCATTCTGTCTACAGGGAGTTACTAAAGGCAGTATGAAAGAGAAAACAGTTGCTGTATGAAAGAGAAAACAGTTTCAAGTTAAAATAATTACTCCTGCTCTCCTGTAAATGGACATTCTCTACTTTCTTACAGTACCTGCAGGGAAGACCACAATAAATATCTTAAAATTCCTTTCACCAAGGCATGGTCAGCAGTACACAGTGCTGCTCACAATGTCAGATGTTTATGCAGTACTAACTCACAATAAATATCTTATAAATCAAATGCAAAATAGCTTTCCTTCCGCCAAAAAAGAACTCAAGTGGGAACAAATACATGAAATCTGACCTTTACATGAAGAAAAGCTCATGTACTTACTACCAAGAAAAACTGGTTCTGTTACAAAAGCTTTCAGCACTCTGCATTTCTAAACCTATTAGATGAATATTCCTATATATTTTTCCTCAGCTAAAGCACACCAGGACCCTTTCAAAGAAAGAGAAAGAAAAAAAAAAGGGGAAAAAAAAAGGACTGAAATGCACTGCCAACTTACTGCTACCAGATATATTGATTTGGAGAATATTGCTAGCCATCTTGATTTTGGATTCAGAGATACTCTTTTTTACAATTCAGTTGCGCACAGATTTAAGAGCTCATTTAGAAAAAGAAAAGAAAATAGTCATACTGGAACATATCCAGTTATCTCCAACTACCTGCAACCACGTATCAGCTATGATTTTCATGTGCCGCTTATGAAAACAAGTCACTGCTACATCTATCTTGAATTAAACTTTAAAGTCAAAAGTTTCCAATTATACAATAATTTAAACTCTTCTGAAATAATAATTATGGACACTAACAGAAGCAGTGTAGAATAAACAACAATGTTTGAGCAATTTCTAAACATTAACTTATCTGTGTCAATTGAGTAGATGTCAACATTCATTATATGCATTCGCATTTTTGGGATTATTTACACCTATCACAATTTTCTCTAGATATTACTGAGTCTCAAGGGGAAAAAAATAAAAAAGAAGCCACCATTGTCAAGTCTAGTTTTCAAATTGCTGCTCAAAGTGTTTCAGCAGATGGCAGTTCTGCTGAGAACTTGAAGCTAAGCACTGACTTTGCTGAGGCACAGAAAATGTCATGGTGAAAGACTGCATTCACCTACACTGGGATCAACTTTCTATTTCTTCACATATTGCAGGGCAAGACATGTCAACAGAGGAGAACAAAAACTTGTCTATGAAGAGCAGTAATGCCATACTAAACATTGCTAGAACACAAAGGTAAATACCACAGTGTATTTCCTTCTCAGCCTGGAAATGAGCCAGACTGGTGTTTACCTCCACAAACACCCTCTAAATTGTTCAAAGTTTTGTTGGTTTTTTTTCTTATTCTGAAGCAAAACACAAGATGGAAGGCTAAACTCCAGCGTCTTTTGTTAAAAGAGCAAAGCCTGTAAGTACAGAATTACCAAAAAAGAAATTAGTCTTTTATTGCTGATTAAGCTCACCACAGAAAAACTTCCAGTGAATACCATGTCCACTTTGAGCAATCCTAAAGCATTTGAGATGTACAAATGTACTTTTGGTCATTTCTAATGCTTACCAACCCGCCAAAACATCTATCGTCTGCTCAAAATTTGCTCTCCACTTATATGGGACCTTTTCCACAGAGCTGGACAGAAATGCCCCAATCCCAAAATATAAAAGCTCCAGTTATTTAGGAGCTGAAACCTAATAAAAATGCTACCAATGTTGCTAAACTATTAACGTAGATAAATGTACATAAATACAAAATAAATGGTTAGAAAGCTCCAAGGTTTTTCCTTATATATTGGATCATTAACCTTGCACATCATGAAATTCATCTGTTCACTTATTCAAGTAATAAACAGCTAGGATGTGGGTAACATTAGTAGTTAAAAATATACAAACCAGAGCCTCATTCCACATTTGTCTGACCAGAGGCCTTAATGCATAGGAGAGAGAAAAAAATCTTGCATTATGTTCTGAGGACTATTACTAGAGGTGCTTTTGTTGCAGCAAGAAAAGAGCAATCTCAGGACATGGACTCTATAGAAGACCCCAATCCGATTGCTTGTTCAGCTTCAACGCTTCTGATCAACCGTAACAGAGCATTTGGGTCCAACCTGGCTGCAACCCAACAGCTCAGAATCAACACTCCTGATTCATGGTTTCCAAATGCTTTGGCCCAGTAACAGTTAACAGTTCCACAAAACTGCATTTATTTATACTAGAAGATTGGGGGTGGCATTACAGGATGGCAAAATCCTACACTGAGCTTGAAAAGTCAAGCAGTCTGAAATAAAGAAGTGCCTGATCTAATCAATTTTTTACGCTTGTGACCCGACCTCTTTATTTAATTTTAAATTACTTTCATAATGCATGCAAGTCATAGAACTTCTCTTTTAGAGGACCCTTAACTTCCTTACTGGATAGAATGAAAGACACTTAAAACATGCAATTGGAATTTTACAGAAAGCAAAGCAAAGCAAAGCTCCTTTCTGCTCTTGACTTTGTTTTAACTCCAAGGAAGATTCCAAAGAAAACCCAAAGATAACTAAATTCTACCTACTTTCTCTGCTACAGAATTTTGACATGACTTTTATAATGTATTTATTGTATTTACTTTCAGGATGCTCAAAGTTCTTCTTAGGTTCACCAAGAGAAGCATTAAATACCTTTGCAGTTCCACAGAGGTAGGGAGGTGTGTACTTTTAATGCTTAAAGCATCAAAAAAATTTATGTCTTGGGGGCAGGAGACTAAGAAAGGACTGCAGTTCCAAGGCTTCTCAAAGTTGATACCCAATATCTGTGTATGTTTGGTATTTGTGCTTTAGATTCTTATCTATGTATAGTGAACAAGAATATCATCACCTCTGACTCACACAAATGTCAAGATGGTAAATTACTTGTTTTCTTGAAGCACTAGGGGGCTAATGAGTTCTTCAAAGAAATTCTCTAAAGAAAATAATTATTCTCTATTCAGCTCAATGTGCAAATGTCATCCCTATAATGTTGCAATTAAGAAGGCATACCTTAACATTACTTAATAGTGAGGGGGCCTATTCATTAGAAATACTACTGACCGTGGTGCATTCAGAACACCCAGCATCCTCACATCAAGACAGAGTAGCTGTTTAAAGGAGAAATTTTCAGCAAACAGAGCCTACCTAGATGATATTTAATAATCTGTGATTTAAACCAGGAGATTAGGCCAGTAATCTTGTGCTTTCCTGTACTCTGATCCTTTTATCACAATTAAAAGACAGTTACAATGCATACACACAGATTGGATTAATTATTACAGCACTATAACCTCTCACATCATTTCCTAAATCTTCAGTGCCAGATTCACTCAACAGCCTACGCTTTCGGCAAAGGAAAGGAACAAAATCTTACAGGTTCAACTACTAGAGATGCAGTTATTTCAGGTGACTTTTCAAGAAAGGCCTTATCTGTATCTCCAGCATAGGATTACACACACACACCCCCCCATAATACAGTCATCTACTTAAAATTAAGGATAAAGACATTCCTGCTGCAAACAGTTTCAAGCTACTTTTTTCTCCCTAATAGTTAAGCAATATTTAATCACTTATTTAGTAAGGGATATTTAATGTGATAACAAGAAAAAAGATTATCTAAAGGGGTATTTTCCCCCCAATGCTTGCAAATTAGTCCAACAGTTTAAATTTTACCTTTCAAAAATTCCATCTCATTCAGTGTAAAATTATAACTTCTTTATCTCTGAAGACAACAGTCATTAAACTTCTCGTTTAATTAATACTACATGGAAACTCACTCAGAGACTGTTGGGCTTTTTTAAAAAAGGCAGGAAGTTATAGTTGTATTGACTAAATCTGCATGAGCAGTTTGCCCTCTGGTGACTAACTTTGTGAGAACTTTTTGCAATACCTATAAGAAGACTGGTATAAATAAACAATGACTGGCATGTTTGCAGGCTCCATAGGAAAAAGCATTAAAAGTTTTAAAAGAAATGGTATGCACGAACTGTAGCAGTGCAGTATGATTTCCTTCAAATTAAGAGGAGAAACAAACTAGACTGAAGATAAAGTGTCAAGAAGATGAAGAACAGAAATTCAACTGCAGAAAAGACACATACAGAAAAGAACTGAAATTCCAAAATTTTGCCCAAGACTTATGAAGGCTAAGACAAAATAAAGGAACAAAAGGTCCCTAACTGCATACATTTCTCAAGGGTATGAAAGGCAAGTCCAAAATGACGTTGTACAAAATGAGCAGGCAAATAGTATCATCTCTCAGTAACTGATGAGGAACAGAAATGCAAGACAAAAAAAACCCAACTTGTCTAGTATCACAAAGAAATCCTCATTGACTGTGAAAAGGAAATCAAGTCAGGATCCTAGCTAGCTGTCTAGCTGCTAGATCACATTTCTTTCATATGAAATGGCTAAAGAACTGAAAAGTTACCAGTTACGCTTCGTTCTATTATCCAGATCACATTTGTCCCATACACCTGCTTTCCCTAACAGTTTAAATCAACTTAGCAAACAGCTGTACCTCCCTTACAGCTAGCTGCTCCACAAAAAGGTTTTCACAAGGGAGGTCTTTCTTGCTTGTGTATGCAAGGACTGTTGAAATGTTGTCTGAGTTAACTGCCATGACTGTTCACCTAAATTCTCTGTCACTGTCCTTAGCCAAGACTTGCTGTTGGACAGTAACTACTTCCACCTGGAGATGCTCAAGCGTGTAGATGTACAAGTTAATAGTAATAACAGAGGAAAGAAAATGCTGGGGGTGGAATGCAAGAAAGAACTGCAAAGTAGAGTTAACTTCCTAAATCATCGTTGTGTCCTGTTGTGAATTCACCAGGAGGTTTAGTTTGTTTGAAGATCAGTAGAATGCTGGGTAATTTCTTCAGTGATCACAAATACTGATCATAAAAACATATCTTCCCAGCTACCTCAAAATGGTACTTTCCTCTTGGTCATCTAGCACATAACCTTAGCATTCTAATTAAATAAATGCTGTTTCTAGACTCCTTCCCTTGTAAAATACCTTCTGAAATCTGCTCTTTCACCATCTGGCACTCCTACTGTTCTCTCTCAGCCTCTTGTGTAGCAGTACAAGGGGAAAGAAAAAGGTAGCTGCTAGCCATGTACAATTTTGATGTGGCATTAGCAATCAGAATCCTAGAAAACATGCAGCCAGCTCTGCAGATACCCTTATGAATTCCTAAATACTCTACAGGCAGTAGTGCCACATCTCCAGTGGCAAACTACATTTTATTTAAAAGACAAACCAGGAATCTGCATAATACTTTTTAAAGGAATGAGTTGAATGTTTCTAAAATGCACACTCTGATACATTGCCCTCTCTTCTCAGGCAGGAAGAGTTAAATATCCTCTTTTTATTCCCCGAAGGCTGCTGGTCCCACACAGAGGTGCCATGTTTTATTTAAAACATGCTCTCTCTCAGTAACCACTTGTTCTAATTGGCAAGGCAAGGCTGGGTCCCCAAAGCACATAGCTCGTTAGATTCAGTTTGGATTACAAAAACACGATGAAACAAACTGCATCGAAATGTACAAATTAACAGCTCAGGAGTGCACGACACGGACATGGAATTAGATTGTAATATGGAACAAACTCCACAGGGAGGCTAAGGAACAAATCACTAGTGTCTCTATAAACTATAGAAGGGTTCCAAACGAGCAAATACACAAAAAAGAGCACAGACTTTTCCATAAATCAAGCAAATTGCTAAATTAGAAAAAAAGAATAACATTTCTTCTTCTATCTTATGCACACATTTATAAGAGAATGGAGTCATAGGAAAGTTAAATAAATTAAACCCCTGGGCTGCACATCCTCAATAGGTAACTCCACTTTCATGCTGGCAAAGTGCAAACATCATGGCAATTAAGTCGTATTTCTAAACATTTTTTTTACATCAACACAGAACCTATACACAAGAGACTAAATTACAGCTGGTGCTTCAACGAGTCATTTGGAAAGGTTACGAGTTAGAAGGGGAACACGATATTAAGAAAAGAGAAATAAAATGGCTTTACCATAAAGAAAAAAAAAATAGAAAACAAAGCTATGAAAAATTAAAAATAATGTGAGTCTGAGGAAAAAAAAGGGCTTGAGCGCTTTTCTTTGCTTGTAGATCAATCTGTACAATGGGACTGGCAATCCCCTGAGATAAGAAAACATATGGAAAACATCAGTGATGTCAAGAAAGAGCAAAAAATTAAATTAAGACTCTTTGGTAGTCTTTTCAAGTAGCCAGTACTGAGAAAAGGTCATATTTTTGTGTGAGTGTAATTTATATTTTTAACAAATGAGTCCCAGTCTACTAGACTGAACTTTGCAAGACACAATCCAGCAGACAGTAATGTCCTACAGGGTAGTTCGCTGATAGGATTGATTGACTGTAAAATGATAATAGTTATTAATTAAAAGGCATTCAATTTTACTAGGCTGTGTTGGTGAAAAGACATTTACGTGACAGGATAATGCCCCACTAACTTAAAGAAGCCACAAAGAAGAAAAAAGAAAGATCTGTCCTACCTCAGTACACAACATCTGAGTGACAGCTGTGAAAGAAATTCTTTCTTCCACTAACAGTTGCACAGAAACTTCACGGGTCTGTCCTCCATCAGTGCTATTTCATCCAGGGAAAGTTAAAGGAGGATGAAAAAGGACAAAATAATAGAGCACACCAAACCAACAGCTGAGCCATTGGCCCTGTTGACACCCTTCCTTCCACTGCTGTGCACACAATGCCGTCACACAGCCAGGTCCCAGGAAGGTGAGGGTTGTGCCTTCTACACAGCGTCCTACACACCTTTTTATACAATGCACAGCCAAATCATATCAGTATAGACACAAAGCAACACAGGAGCACTGTACTCTGCAGCTTCCATGCCACGACAACGTAGATATGGACCCCTCAAGTAATGTTTTACTAACTTCACAACATGTGATCTGCATTTTAACTCCAGCAAAGCTAGAAAGCTCCAGGTATCTCTCTCTCCCAAATCTCCAATTCTCCTGTATATACTGAGACCTAGGAAGGTACCATATAAATATGCTGGATGATTTGGTTGATTTTTACTTCTGACAAATGTAAAATGATTAGTTGTAAGCTTAGATCATACAACTGTATATGAATAAATTAATTTTCTCCTGATTTGTATTTCCCCTCTAAACCTTTATGACAGGTTAGGGCAAAAGGAGTCAACTAAAAATCCCTTCCTAACCTTTCCACAAAATATTGTCCTGTTTTAACAATCCAAACAGAGCTACTACTCAGATTTTTAGTTTTTTTAAAGCCAAAGAATAATGCGTACTACCAGAGTAAAAGGAATGATTGGGGTCAGCAGTGCAAATCAAGCATATAAATAACTGAAGCAGTTTATCCAATTTTTTTCTTAATTCCATTTCATGGTGACTCTCTTTTTCAACCTTAGCACACATCTCCTATTTCAAGCTTACTAATTACACTAAGACATCTTTCTCCTACCAGGTTTAGCCATTTAGAAATTCTTTGGGTACAGAGTAAAAGATATGGAATATATGCCAAACAATATCTGTAGTTTTATCTGAAATGTTATATTCTTCACTAGAAGGTGCTCTAGAAATAAGAAACATTTTTGTGGCCACTGTAACAGATACATAATTTTTCAAAGAAATATTTAGCTGAAAGCTTGACTGTATAATAGAAGTTAAAGATGAACCTTGACTACTTTTAAACTCTAGCCAGTGAGGGCCATTTTTTTGTAGCAAGCAGTCCATGTACTTCAAAATACAAAGATGTGACTACAGCAGCAAATTCTAACCTAATGAAGCAACATATTGAGGCACTGGCTTCTATTAGGAGCCAACAAAGGGAATACCATAATGAAAAAAGAAATGTCTTGTGTAGTCGTAAAGAAAACTAGCTCTTAGTGATGTTTTCAAATTTCTGGAAACACTTCTTGCTGCTTTTCTAACAAAGTACTAAAACTTGTGGATTCACATCAGAAATTAGAAACATATGAAAAATACAAACATAACAGATTTGTATCATTCATTTAGGACTGAAAACTTCATGAACACAATGCTGAATGAAGTATAATTTAGTAATTACCATACAATAGGGTACAGCAAAAAAAGCATAATGTGAACTAGCAACATGCAAGATGCACCTGCTGAAAAGGTTTCCAGTAAGCAAGCTGAAAGCTTGACTAAGAATCAAATCAGCAGTTAATTAACAGCAAAATCTATTTAGGCAAGAACGCTGATTTTTGCCAGCTCATGCTTACAATAGGAGTCATTACTGCCAGAAGTGGCAGCAATAATGGACAAGTTCTAAAGAGCTCCCGAGATCTACAAAAACTGAGAGAAAAGGAAATTGTACTATTCAGTAAGTCTCAGACACAAAAAACTGCCAATTTTGTAAGCCCCAAAAACTGTGTGTGATTTAAGCATGACAAAATAAAGGTCTGCTCAACAAAGAAGGAAGGTTAAGGTATGCAAAAATATGAAGTAACTCTATAGTCAGACATCTGAGTTCAGGCAATAGGTGAATAATCTGACACCTCTAGACTCAGACAATGCATAGTACATAATAATGTCTGGGGTTTTTTTTCGCTCCTTATGAGATCTTTTCAATTCAGGAACATAAATACTATCAAAGTTTCAAAATTTCATAATAACCTAACAGAGCTAAGCATATGTATTGAAAGTACAGATGTGGTTCTAACAATACTGACTTTCTGCTAGTATAAGGAAGATTAAAAATTTCTAATTTTTTACTCACCAATAATCCAATAATTAAAAAAATGTGTTTATTTCAACCTAAAAACAAGACTGAACTATGAGTTGAAGCCCCTAAAACTCAGACAATTCTTGGGTTATATGGCTGACATTCAATTTCAGTGACGCTGATCTAGTACTCTGCACAACATGAATATAAATATTGCACAGCTGGATTAAGGTGGATAGATACCCACCTTTAGACGTTTTAATTACCTGTTCAGACAGAATGCCTAGGATTTTGATTTGCAAATCCATGAATACTCTAATCATATTTTATCTTCTTGCAGTTTTGCAATTGCATCTCTCCACGAAACCATGCAGTGCTGCACTTACCTTTAGCTTCGCACACTACCGAACAAGCTGAAACCCACTTCCTGTACCTCTCTTTCCATTGCTGATAGAATACAACACAAATTAAGCCTTCCAGGCTCACAATCAAATGGATTAAAGACAGACTGCATTTTTGGGGGGGTGATGTAAGTAGAATGTGTAGTCTTATCATTTTCTCTATTTAAATTTTTGTTCTTACTCTGTAGTAGTTAATTCTGTGACTGTTCCCAGAGGTTCCAATTAAAATGGAATTCTTAAGGTACCAGGTGATTTTTCCACGAATGCAAAATTCCTGCCTGAAAGATCTTACTTTATCAAGTGCATTTCAAAAAGTACTCCAACAATGTCCCTACCTGAAGTTGATACTAGAACTTCCAAAACCTAATGGGAGCAAAGATAGGTTAATAAAGAGTACTTTTGAAAATTTTAACTCATCACTGTCCTGTATTTTATCACTCAGAATTTGCAGTTCACCATATTGAAAGAAGAAAGGCTGCAGCATTCTTGAAAGATGAGGTGTCACTAAGGAAGATACTCTGGCCATAATTTACCTTTTTTTTACTTACCAGTCTGTATTCTGGCCAGAAAAAAAACACCAAAAAAACCTCCAAAACCCACACCACTTGACTGCATTTGTATTCTAGATGCATGGGAAGTCTGAATCAACTATCACCATCTAAAGAGCATATTTATTTGAAGCACTTCAATACGTAGGGTTACACTTGTTCTCTATCTGGAGACTCTGAGGCACTGATAACACATGGTCAGTACTGAACTGGAGACAGAATGTTGTGAAGTACTTTGCAGAAGTACGATTAACTTGAAATTATTTCAGAGAAGCTCTTGAACATTTACGAGTCTGTTGCTTCTACAGGGTTTAAGTAAAGCAAGTCAGGTATTCCTTATTGGAACAGGCAGATGGTGTGAAGAGGAGGCAAAGACAGCTGAAGAGGGTAGCTAACTTCAAGCTCTTCTACAGTATTTATCAACCCTTATGTGCAAGCTAAGAACTAGTCTGTGGCAAATGAACAGCAATTTTGTGGTTGTACAGAAGAGCTTAGTGAACTTTCTGGATCTAGGTCAAAACACTGGGTAGTTACAGGCAAAGGGCTACATGTATCTGTGCAGTATGCAGTTCATTCTTGCCAAAGAAAACAGAACAACCTAATCTCAGTAATAACTTGTGAGCAGTACTTACACATTTAATGTAAAAAAAAAGTACAAAAGATAGCCAAAAGAAGGAATGCCAGTCTCCCTGCTATATTATCTGGTTGCTTTTGCAGTTTGTCTCATCTTTGGACAAATGTGAGTTAAAATTCAGTGAATTTATTTTGATAATAAATTTAGAAAATAGAAGCATTTGGTCAAACAATCAAGCAAACTGACATTACCCTTTGCTCCAATTCTGGACTAATTAATCTGATGGATATCAAACTTGACAATTTTTTCCCCAAGGGATGGGTGTCATGGTTTAGGAATGGTATTCCCGAATTTAGTGTCCCACTGAAACTCCAAACCACAAGCCGCTCCCGCACTTCCCCCTCCCCTTGTGGCAGGCTGCAGAGGAGAATTAGAGGCACAAAGGTAAAGATCTCAGGCTGAGATAACAACAATTTACTGGAAACAGCAATGAGATAAGAAAACTAACATTAACAGCGACAATATTAGTAACAAAAATGTACCAGAGAGAGGAGAGTGGTTCATGTGCAAAATGCTCAGAACTGGCATTACCCAACCACTCCCTCTGCCAGACCTTCTTGACTGGAATGCAATCCCTTCTCTCTGGAGGAGTGTCCCTTTCCCCCTACCCCTGGCAATGAGGTGAGGTGGCACAGAATAACTTCCTGCCCCAGCCATGCCCCACCCTGGCTACTGCAGAAATTAACCCTGTCCTGGCAGAATGAGACCAATGGGGAAGCCAGGAAATGCAGAAGCAAAGAAGACTTCATGATCATGTATTTACAAACTTGTTGATAGTTCAGTAAGTCTGAAAAACCTGCTATGATAGGGAAGTTCCACAAATAAATCATACTACACTGTAAACAGAATGTTTCATCCCTTGAGGACTTGTTGCCCTTCTCCCCGATATATATACAAAAAAGGAATGCTTGCACAAATGTAAAGGTTTTTCCTGCTGTGTGTGTCTCTAATGAATTTTTTTTAAAAAAAGGAAGACTGGATTCTTCCATCTAGAAAAAAATGGACAAAAACGTAATTTAAAGAGTTACTAACCTTTTTCATTGTGTGGATTTCTTTTTTCTGAAATAAAAGAAAAAGGAAATGATGGTCAAGAGATGTAATATTTCAAATTCTTCCCTCTGCTTCAACACATTTGAATAAATAACCTGCCATATTTTAAGAGAAAAAAGAGGAACTATTTTTCACATCCTTTCTCTGAAGTGCCTGAAACAGTGAAAAACATCTTTCAACACCTTACTAGCCTAAAATCTTGCTACCTGTGGTGGTTAAATTTACAGAAACAGGAGTACATATCTTTCTATATCAATATGTAGCTAGAAAATCAGTACAGAAAATATGCTAAAAATATTTCAGTAACATCAGGGGAAAAGAAGAAAAAAATAGGAAAACACTTTTATGTTGGAATGATGACACTGAGAGGTTTTGAGTTATGACTCCAACAGAACTGGTTATTTCAATAGGAACCATAGTTAAGATCTAAATAAGACAGAGTAAATTTGTCTTTTTCCACAGTACCTTCTACAGTACCTTTATTCCAACCACTAGCAGCTCTTCAAGTTACGAAACTCTTCCAAAGACTTATGTCATTAAAATAAACAGGCTCTAAGGAACATCTTGAAAATTTAAAGACATAAGCTCTCCCACCCCCACCCTGTCAATCACACAAGGTCTCATCTTAAAATTTTACAGCAGAGAAAAATTAACTTTATCAGAGGTAATGGCATTTCAGAAAAATTGCAGAATAGAAACCAAGAACTTTTCTACTCCTTAAAAAGAAACAAAATTACAAACAAACTAAAAAAAATCCAAACCAGTAAAAACCAAAAGAAAAGATGCTCTGCCTAATGCCTGGTCTGCTGACTGTGAAGTGTGGGGTACTCTGCTAAACTCAGCAAATGAGGGATGGGCTGTTTTGATGTCTCAGAATCAGAATGCCTGCATTGCTGAGTACACAAACACAAGTTATTTACAGTTCTAATATGAACATAACAGTCCTACTGAGTCAAATCAAAGACTTGTTTGTAACTGTGGTCAGTAGGGAAAGAGTACAAGAAATGACTTATACTTTCTTCAATATACCCTTTCCAGAGATCCATGCCTTTGGAAAACAGCCAGAGAGATACATTTTGCTGAACAACCTTTCAGTAATCTTTATTTCCCATGTATTTGTTTAATGAAGTGATGCTGAACCCAAGATCTGATATCTAAATAAAAATTCATTTGTTTTAAAAACGCTAAAAATGCTTTAAAGTTAAAAAAAAAATTACTGAACCTTCTAAAATTTTATCTTTTGTCCCAAGGCAGTTAAAAATCATGAGCTATGACAGGACCTTAATTACAATTAAAAACAAGCTTACAATACTAAATAATACCAAAAATTTAATTCAGAAGGGCAAAGCTAGAAGCTGCTAACAGGAAAGGGTCAATAACAATTCCTAAGATTTTACAAAATAGCAGTGACCTTACAATGAGAAAATAATATGAAGTAATTAGAACAGCCTACTGATGACTTACTGATGATTTAATGTTCAAGGGCTGCAGGTTAAACGAAATGGAACAAGGTGTTCTATACCAACTTTTCCTTTTAATTTTTTCATTCATTCTATATATCAGAGGTTTTTACAAAATAAATCCTACAAAATTCCAAATTACAATTCAGACTTATGTGTTGTGGGAACCACATCAACCGTACAGCAGCTGTGCCGGCAACGGAGCTTGTAGTTCAAGGATGTACCTAAATTCTCTAAACTTCAAGAACAACGTTTGATGGGTGCATTTACACGAGGGGTTCTTGATTAGCAAATAAAGGAAGCACCAAAGTGAGGAAAATCTGATTACATATACACACTGAAGGAAGAGAAACCCATGCACAAATCCTAAGGGAGATGCCAACAATGTGGTTTCAATAATCTAAGGGAAACACAAAACCTTTTACTGCACTTACCAGCAAAGCATTTGGAACAGAGGTTCATAGTCTTGCTGGACCTGGGGCAAAAAATAAAAAAAAATAGAGCTAAAAAATTCATTTTATTTCTAATCAATACAGGGAAGTTTTGAGGGGAATGGAGCAAGGGTACAGAGAAGGTAAGAACTTAAATGGCTAGGAATGAAAGGTAAATGGCTAGAAGTGGCTGAACTATAAACAAGAGTATGGAAAGAGACTTTGTATGGTAATCTCTTTCCAAGAGTTTCCAAAATATGACTTCTACACATTTGCCTCATACATGAAAATAAACTTACTTTACCATTCAATGTATCTGTTACAGATTCATCATTCAAATCTTTGTATTGCAATGTGATAATAAGGATAGACAGGAAGCACCAATACATTCCACTTGAATATTAGACTCCTCTTGGCAACAGCACCAGAGTCCTAAAAATCCTGAATACAATACAGCAATGGAGAGATTAAAGTATTGTACTTATAAGGACACAGACAGATGTGCTCTTGGAAGTCTAGCTGGAATGGTTTAAGTAGTTATTACATCAAGCTGTTCATTACTACCCTCAGCTGCGTTCAGCAGTAATTTAAAACAACCTGGCAGACTTTGCACTGACATGGACTAGGATAGTTCATATGATCCACAAGGGTGGCTCAGCTTTGAGGGCAGCAACCTTCAGCTGAGAGAAAAACAGCAGGAGAACAGCAGCAATATCTTAAGCCTCCCAGATGTCTACAAAGAGCATATGCAATTATGCCAGAGGTGTTGAAACCTCAGAAAGGCAGTAGCCTCACAAAAAAAAAATAAAGGTTATAAGACCTCTCTAGGCTCCCATGAAAATACCGAAAGCAATACACTGTTTCCCCCAGTTTACAAGTTCTCTTCTAACATCACATCTCCTTTACAAAGTGATCTGGAGAATATTCTCAAAAGTTCTCTGTGTTGGAGCATCTTTAGGTAAGAACAAACTGGTTTCTGTGCACACTGCCCAATATTTGATTTGCTCAGCATTCCTGAATCAACTCTGCCATTATTTACAGGCACTAACGCCATCCTGGGCAAGTCTGAAAGTACATATTAACAGGCAAGGTTGTACCAAAACTGTCCATGCTCATAAGACCATTTTTCCTCCCCAGGGAAGCCTCCAGCTGGAACACAATTTAGCCAAATTAGTTGCACCTTTCTCTCTAGAAATATACATATGAAGAAACAACTGAGACTACCAAAACAGTTGTTTTCTACCTCCAACCAAACAGGTATGCAATTTTGAGAGATCTGTGTCTAACAGCACATAAATTATAAAAACTGATTGTTACTGTGAGACAAAAAAATTTGACAACTTTTTCAAAGCAATTATATCACAAGTGAACACATAGCAGAATTACAGATTCCCCCTGCCCAAATCTGCAGATGGCTATTTTGAATGACTTTCCAGTAATAAAGTAGATTCAGACTTGGTCAATCATATCTTGGTATCAGTCACATCAAAACATTAAAAATGCTTTTCAATTCACGCACATCTGAAAGCTGGTTTACATCAGGCTCAAAAATTCTATAAGAACACATATCACTGGAGATTTGAGACATAACCCTTTGCCAGCTATATCAAGAGCCACAGACACGTGAAAGCTAGTTTTAAATGCAAACAGTATGTGCACAGGAGAAAAGTTAGCTCCCAAGAAAAGAAAAGCAGAACAGCATTTGTAGCCATACAAACAAATCATCAGATTGGTAGATACCAAAAGATTCAATGTGTTGACAGTCTGCACGGATTATCTACCTTCAAGAGAACTGCAATTAAAAACAGCATGGTGAGTCAACACCTACAGCATTAGTATGCTGCAGTTCAGTACTCACTGCTTATGGGTTAGACCTTCTGGAGCAGCTCAATATGCCAGGCAGGACCTTCTCTGCAAAGCCATTAAACCCCAGGGGCAGCAAAGAAAAAGAAAGGCAGAGTTCAGCTGGTTCATACTGATGACATTGGAATGGGCAATGACACGTTTTCAGTGGTAAAATCAACCATCTCAGCTGTTAAACATCAATCCAAAGCCTCATATAATATTTACTTATCAGCACACCAACAGTGGAAAACACAGACACAAACACAACATAGAGCTCTGTGAAAAAGAGAAAAAAGGCTGCCATATACTTCTAACACACAAAACACCATAAAATTTTCTGAAAAGACAAGTGACCTTATAAGCCCAGTAACACTGTTATAGCTTCGATCCTTGTATAAGCCTTTTCCAGATATCCAAGTCAGTCTGAAGCTGCTGCTATGATGAGAACCTGAACCTTGAGTGTTTTTTTAATTAGTTTCTTTTACACAGCCACTTATGTGAGAGTAGATACACCAACATTACACTAGGACTAAGAAAACAGCAAAGACAGAGTAACAGCACTGATCAACAATCAGCTTCTTTGTGAAAATGCAGTATTTAATTAGACCAAAAGTTTTATGAAGAAAATGCATTATGCAGTTTATATACATCGAATTTAGTAGGTCAGTGTCTGTCAAGTAAAATGTTTGACAGCTTTTTGCTACACTGCAAATCCCTCCTCTCACTGCTAGGATCTCCTCTTTTCAGCAGGCAAGGGTTCACTCACCAGACTTAAAATTGAGCAAACCTGCATATTGCTGTTCTCTCATGAAGCACATGTTAACCACATCACTGGTTTACATTTATTACTTCTCAGTGACTCCAGAATTCACCAGAAGCTCATAGTGCCAGGGAGGAACACAAAAATGTAAAATTTCTTTGTTCCTGACAACCTTCTCAAATATATAATACAGCTGCAATATCTGTTATTTCTAGAGACAATTTTATTTGAAACACTCAAAGTTCTGAAATATCCAACAGTCTTGACCACAACACAGCCCTCTGTTTCCAGTTCATAGGAAAAAAGACGGTCATGGATGACTTTTAGGGAATGCAATACAATTCCTGTTTCTAGGTCCACATAGCAAAATCATGACTGTAGTATAAGGCATGCTGTGTATAAGGCACAGCAAAGCTAGAATTCTAAGTTAGTGCTGGCAATGAGAATCGTGTGTTTTAGACCTCAAGTCTTTAGGCTGACACCCCACACTTCTACACCCTTCTGATGCAGCTGGCTTGGGATACACTTCTGAATCAGATATCAAACCACCACCGTTTTTAACTGGACGTATTATAGTAATTCCTATATTTCCCTCATAAAATATCAACTTCATGCTGAACAGCACCTAATCGAGAATTACTCACAGTATACATTTTATATGTACAATATCCCTAGAAAGTCATTTTTATACAGATAATTTATAATCTCCACTCGTACATAATTTAAGCCTGTATTCAGAAAGACATTCATATTTATAGATAAATCAAGTCAAATAGAATGGCTTTATTGCTGAGGCAGAATATATAGTTAAACCCTCCTTGGAGGTACTTCCATCTGTCAAAAAGAAACCATTTAACTAAAGTGTAACACAAAATTATTATGGAGATTGGAAAGCACAAGGTGAAGCAAGCTCAGAAGGTCAAGTAGCAGACTAAGTTAAAGGCAGAGGATACTTCAAGTCCAGAGGCTACAGAATGATTGCATGCAACAGTACTGCAGGGTTTGGTCTGAAAAAAGTGAGGATATTAAAATTGCCTCTGCTGCCAAAGGAAAAAACCCACTCCCTTAACAACATGGCCATGAAAGTAGTAGCAATGACACAGGGACTTTGAGAGAGGAAGAAATTTACGGAAATGGAAAATCCTGGAAGTTCTAACATGTTTATACTTAAAACATGTAAGAGTAAAAATAAAATGCGCATTTGAGGCTCTCCAAACCATCATCCCTTACTTGTGCTGCTGTGCCTACAACTTGCCACAGCAAAGGGAAATATTTGAGCATTCAGACAGACGTGCACACAGACCACTATAAGGTCCCAGCCTCAGAGAGATGCACATCTGCATCTCCAGTTAAAGGTGTGTAATGCAAACTGAGAGCCAGCAATGGGCATTAAATAGCAAAAATCACATACTTCAAATCCTATAAGTGCTCCTGTTGTGTGCCACAATTTATATGTAACTAATTAAGAAAACTGAAGAGATTGCTTCCCTGATTCCATTTTCATATAGTACTTCCATTACATTCTCATGAAGGTGTGAAGAGGCCTTATCTGCTCCAAGAAGAGCACTTGATCTTATAAACTCAATTTTATGCTTCATACTATCAATTATTCCTTTTATTCCCTGCCATTCTACAGTATATCATTGCAAGGTACCATCCAAATCAATACACATCCTGCTCTGTCTTCACTGGAAGTTTGGTTTTCCTTCCCCCTCTTCCAGTAAATGACTACTAATACAAAACCACATTCAGAGAATGCAAGTGAATTCTAGCCCTAAATCTCAAAGACACAACTGTTAGATGCACAGCAGCTGATTAGAATAAACAGAACCAAAAGACAATCTCACTATGGAGATTCAAGAACAAGTCACATGTGGAAATTTTGTGCAAAGAGAGTTAAAAAGAAGTATACCAAAATCTGACTGATCTCAAGATACTCAGTCTCCAAAAACAAAATTCTGCCAAGAAACTCAGACAGGCACACCTAATAAATAATGAAGGTTCTGGTAACAGAATCCTCCACTTTCCAGCAGATGGTCGGTCAGGTGCTTCATAACTTCCCCATCCCATCTTTAAGACAAAAACAACAGGAGACCAGAAACACTAAAACCTAATACTAACTTTACACAAGTGCCAAAGGGCAATACAAAATGCTCAGTTTCACATGTATTAGCATGCCACCTAGACTGTTTAAGGTAATGGTGAACTAGTATTATTAGTGCAGATGCCCACCAATGACAAGAATTGTGCAGCCACCTCAGAGTAAAAATTCTACTACATACAGGTATGTATTCTTAATTCTTGAAAAACAACACTAGAATAATCATAATTCTTGAAACTCATTTTTTTTCATCTGTCTTTTGATGATGGAAGAATAAGGATTTTGGAGAAAGCATGCTTTCATGCAGCATATGTGCATTAGACATTTAAAGATATTAAAACCACAGATGCTAATTAAGTCCAACTATAAAATCCCAGGTTCTGCATTTTTATTGGAAGCAAAGCCTTCTAGCATATCTAGTAATGGTTTGTTACAATTCAGAAGTTGCTACGACTTGGTAGCAGGCAAACGTATCTACTTCAGTGTCCCTGTAATTGCACTGGTGATTAAATGCAGCATGTTAAATGCTTCTTGGTCCCCTTCCAGCACAGCAATTACAGTGGGATCACAGTGTCACTACAGTACAAATGTACCTCAGCCCCTGAATGATACCTGTCCAACATTGTCAGGGGCCCTATGTTTGAGAAAGATTAACATAGTATGAATCATGTCATTAATTAGTTAAAACCACAAAGATACTCCCTATATGCTCACCACATACTATGTCATGCATTTTGCAACTTAGGACGACTACACATGTTAAATCAATGCATTTATACTACTGTAGTTAATGATCTGTCACCATTTCCATTAGAAAGCAATCTTCAAAGCTTTAGACCTCTGCTAAGAATTCACTCTGAGCTGAATCCTGGCACATGGCAAAAGCAAAACCATAGCAGACACATTTACTTTCATCCAAATAAATTAGAAGGATTATTTATTATTAAAAGAAAATCGATCCAATTCTGTATTTCCCTGACACTTTTCATCCTTCACTCAGAGCATCTAACGCTTCACCTTGTACAGGAGGAAGGTTAATTAGGCTGTCTTAATAAGATGCTCAGTAGTCCATCGCAAGTTCTATATATCCTGTACACTACCTTCTGAAAAAAGCCATTTTACTTTTCTAAATCAGAAGTCACCTCACTGATTTAATATATGCTGCATGTTTGATATTTATAGGTACTCTGTAATTTATAATCTTGTTAAGGGAATATAGGAAGTTTTTTGGGGCAGTTTAAACAATTATTCATATTTTTAAACTGAGGTAGTTCAATTATTCTTCATAAATGATGCATGCTAAATTCCTTTCAAATAAAGGAGCAGAAGTGGAGCATGGCAAACACAAGTGGACCTACAGAGAACTTGGCAATGAAAAAGTCACATGCATTCAGAACCAGATTTTTAAGTCAACTAAGATCTGAAATTAAATATCCCACAAATGCATTCAAAATCTTCTACTTCATCATCTGTTCTATACCTATATGCTCAGGGTTAAGACCTCTAGTTCAATTAGGCAAGTGTTATCAGTAACATTTTTTTATTATTACATCTACTATAGGGGTTTGTCCTTTAAAAACATCAGCATTCTGGTGTTAGACTTCTCATTTTTGCCACAAACAATTCAAATGTTGCTTATCATCTAAAGATTTTTGGTAAGCTGCTGAAAATGATGCTTCAGTCAGTGAGCCACATCATCTTACCTCAATTTGAAATGAAATGGAGGGCAAACTTTATGAACATTACAGTCTAGTAGTGCAATGCCCTTCTGGCAGCTTTCCACACTCAAAAGAGATATGCTGATGTAGCCCAATGAAGTAGCTGGATCCTAATTTATTATTTTTTCCAACAAGTACACTAAAGTACACTACATCCGTTTAAAACTCTGTGACTGACAGACTTTTTATGTTTTACATACATAAAGACACTGAAGTGCTCAGCTGACAATTAGTCCAGAAAAGAGCATAAACACACAAGTAGTAAGAGGGGAGAATGTGGAAAATACACAGTAAAGTAGCTGAGTCTTAAAAAACACACAAAAACACGGACAGTTTTCACTGAAAGCCTTCTCCGACAATTCTCAAAACGAACTGCGAAAGAATCCAGTGCATTTAATCCAGCTAAGGCAGGTTGTGAGAACTTCGATCTGATTCATCTGGGTTTCTAGCTGAACTTACAATGTTGTCGCACTCCAGTCAAAGCTAAATGGTTCATATTCCCATGAATACACAACTCTACACTTTAAAAAAACAATCTCAACAGCAACATCATATACCAAACATTCCCCTGATAGCTCTTCAAAATATTTTTCAAGAGGATATGTAGCCTACTATTTAAAGGACAATTAAAAGGTTCGAATTCTAAGAGTTGAAGAGGCCTTTAGTGAAGTAGGAATAAAATTTGAAAGTTGTGATCTACCCACCTTCCATCAATTCCTCAAGGATATTATTTTGCTGTATATTGCAGGTAATAACTAACATTGCCCTATGACAACACAATCATCCTCCTGAGATTTAAAAAATGAGATATTAACTTTATCTTTTTCTTCAGATCAGACACTCCAATAAATGCTCTGCTGATAAGCACCACTGAAGAATCTATTCAATTTCTGTTATTCCTTTTACCACAGGATCAATAAATAGATACTAAATAGTAAAACATTCTAAGGGGAAAAAAAAAAGCAGCTGGAAGAAACTTCAAGAAAGAAATAGTTTTGTCCCCGGACTTAAAGGTATGGGTAATTACTTATCAAACCTTGCCAGGAAACCCTCCTAAAATACTTCCTGACCTGAACTGCCAGATTTAGCATAAAAAGTAGGAAAATGTTTGATTCTTGCTGATTTAAGCCCAGTGTGTCTCTTCTCTACGCAAATGCATAGAGAAATGTTAAATTTTTTTAATCAAAGTTCTTTTTCTATGGCACAAGTATACTTGAAAATGCCTGCCATTATTATGGCTTAGAATGGTTAGAATATTTGAATTCTTGGTGAGGGGGAGAAGGGAACAGCTTTGCAAAGTATTTCCAAGACTGCAAGGTTTATGTCAAGTAACATTTAAAAGGACAAGGTAAGGAAACTGGTTTAAAAATGCTGTTGTTGCATTAGTATTAATAAATTACGCTAATAAAGTCTGGTATAAATACTGTGCCATTTGTCTTCTCCCAAAAGCTTGCAGAACACCAAAATTATAAAACAAAGTACTTTGTTGCAGAGCTCTACATTCTGTGTCTAACAAGTCAAACATTAACCAAGCAAAAAGGAGTTTTAAGTGTTGACCATGCCAAACATGGAGAGAGAAAGCACTTGAAGGTGCACTATATGCAAAAGATCTGACAGGATGAGTCAGAATCCAAATTATTATTTTGACTATTCATTTCTATAAGTTAAAAAGTACAGGAAGCTAGGTTCAGAAATAAAGCAGCCAAAATCAAGAGGAAGGAGTATCCCTTGGACAAAGCAAGAAAGCATTACTACTCTGAGATGGGTAGGGAGCTTTGTCCTATTTAGTAACAAGCAGGTTGTCCAGCAGGATCTCCCACCTGCCTAGACAACCCCAAAAAGCAGCAGTAAGAGACATTTGTGAAGGAGAGACAAAATCCCTTTTATGGTTCTCTGCACTCCTTGGTTATCGAATCCTTCTGGAACTGCACACCACAGCAGAATTGTGGCACTTCTTGAAAAGCGGCTGAAGAATTCTGACAAGGTGCCTGCAATCCTATCTTCTTACATTGTTCATAAGCACATCTGAAAGAAGGTACCAGTATGGAAGTTAGCAGGCATTTTTCCTCCTCCCCACTTAAAACAGGTTTCAGTAGTCTCCAAAAGATGGATGTCCACCATGGGAAATTCACTTTCTTCTATCCTAGCCTGCCTTATAGCCAATTATACAGTCAAGAAGCAATGGGGCTCTTACTCTGGTCACTGCTGCCTCTACACCTGTCTGACTACACAAAGACATTTTGGGTTCTCAGGTGTGAAAATGCAGCTATGTCTCATGATCCTGTTTTAGAAAACAAGAGTACTTCAGCTCCTCCTCAGGAATTTGAACTGTATTAAGATTATGCCTACACTAGGAGCAATCTGCCGGTTAACTAAACAAAACATTCCTGGAAGCAGATCTACCTACACTGTCAGAAAACAAATCTGCCGTGCTGTTACAATAGCAGAAAAATAAGACAAAGAAAGAAAGAAAAAAACCCACACAAAAAATCACTTTCAAAATTAGAATAAACCACCCAAGACTATCTTACTCTTAACAAAAGCAGGGTTAAAGGTTCATCTTGGTCACCCCAAAATTTTGGTCAATTTCCTAATAGCTCTCAGGTGGATGCCAGTCTCTTATTTTATATCTATCAGGTAATGAACAGAGGCTCTCACCCTCAGAAGAACCATCCCAGAGTAAAGAAACAGACTGTAACTTTCTTGCTATACTGCAGAAATGTTATGAACTAATGTTTTCACCAACACATTACACAAAGTCTTGGCTCGGAACAACACCTTGGATGTTTGACCTTGAGAAGAGCCATCCTCTCATAGTAACTTTAGAGTTTTCTAACAGTTCAGCATAATTCCAACCAATACAGCATTTCTAACCAGCATAAAACTGCTTATAAATAATTCCTTCACAATGTTTCTGTGTTAAACATTCAACTTCTAAAGTGTCTGAAAAAGACTAAATAAAACAGGTAAAATTTAGAACACCAAAGAGTTAAGGAACAAACTAACACAAACATGTTTGGTAACACCACTTCAAAAAGCAAACAAGCCCTCAAAAAAACCCCAAAACACTATAAGCAAGAATTTGGCTGATAATAACAAAGACTTATACAAAGCAAGACATGAATCTGAACATAGAAAAAGGTGCTATTTGTTCTTTCCCACATGTGCACCCAGGCACAAACACAGGTAAAGAAACACAACAGCAGTTAGACGCTAACCGCCATTAGTTCAGTGAAACATGACATTTGCTAGGCTGGGACCTACAGCTCTACTGACAGCTCATATAAAGCAGCATCCTCTTTTCAGCAGTGTTCGGTACAAAGTTGCTTTCTCGGGAGCTTCTAAGACATGGCAAGTGTCTTCAGCCCCAAGACCCTTCACTTGCTGAAGGGGTATGCTCTATGTAACATCCCAAATCAGTCCATTCAAAAACAAATCCCATAGTGAGGGGTGTAGGAAATCTGCACAATTAATATATCCAAAATTAAATGGAGTGCTTGAAAGACTTGAATAGTTTTTTTTAAGGGGAAGGGGAAAATTATTTTGGGTTTTCTGTTTGGTGGGGCTTGAGGTTTTCTTAAGCTGTGATTAAAACATTAAACATGAAAGATATTTTAATACCTGAAAATCTCAGCTCCTCCCTACATCTTCAACACAATTTCCAAGACCTGAGCTTGACTCAGGGAATGCTGCTCAATGTCATTCTTTTTTTCAAGTAAGGGATTTCGGAAAGTTAATGAGTTAACAGAATCATAGAGTTCAGTAACTGAACTGCAAGTAAATGTGCTCTTTTGCTCAAATCCTATGATCCATGTGCCCAGGAGGACCAACTGCCTCAACTGTACTTTATCCAGCTATGTTATCTGAAAACTCTTCTGAATTTTACTTTGAATAGAAAAATGCTTAAAATAAAGTTAACTGGGCTAAAGAACTACACATTAAAAAATAGATTGTAATAAACATCCCAAGCCCAAATGACTTGAGCCATAATGTCCAGAATTTGTGACCGAAAAACAGGAAACAACTTTAAAATAATGTAATGCACCACCGTGTCCATGTCTTGCATTTTCCAGCATTCTGAATGCAAATGCATGACCTCCAAGAGCAATTACAATAGAAATAGTACTCTGAGTTTTTTCGGAAAGAAAAAGCATCTTAAATGGCCCACTACAATTCTAGAGGGAGAAAAAGTTATTTGCTAAATGCAGATTTTAAACCTGCCTGTCACTGATATAATAGCAAATACTAAATTATTATTAAATTAAATCTTCTCATTACCTACAGTTAGCTTATAGGTCTGGCTGCTGGTCTTTCTATGGTAATTGTAGCCATACAATTTGGTACTACTATAGAAGAACTAAGTTTATTAAGTTACTGTAGTAAAGCTTTTTCAAAACACAGATGAAGAGCACCCTATGCATTCTTTTAGTAAACAGTATTCCAGTCTTTGCTATTTTCTTTTATCACATGTTAATTCAAGCTAACATGCAACTGACTCACTGAATAAAACTGACATATTACAAGTCTATGTTTATTAATTTCTTCCACTGAGAAAACTGAAACTCTTCAAACAAACACTCGGATAAAAGACGAACACTCTGTTAATGGGAAAGCTTACTGCATAAATGTTTGCATGTTTAACTTTCTCTGTAAATAATGAAACAAAAAGAAACAATTAAAAGTATTTTGAGTCTTAATATGTAAATGTTAATAATTATGCAGATGCTTTTCCTTTTTTTTTTTAAATAGACCTTTTTTTTTTAAATAGACCAGTATCTTTCCATTCTCTTTTGCAGCTATATGGTCACTACTACTATGGCATTGATCAGGAAGTCAACAGCATGAAGTATCTTCCATAAGAACTGAAACAGACTGAGCACAGTACACAAAAAACAACCCAGGCAGCATCAGTGCTGAATTGGATCTATCAGACAAGTGTCACAATGTCCTAATGGATCACTGGCATTTCTATGCTAGATTATTCTGAGTTTCTCATTTTTGCATCTTTCAACTCTATATATTTTCAAAATACTACATAAAACCATATTTCTCAAAATTCTAAAAGGAAGCAACAGCAGTTTGTTTCCACATATTCAGATTTGACAGTTAATATAGCTATCCCAACAAAACACTATTATTTAAAATATCCATGTGCTGGGGATCTTGTCAGAGTCCTCAATTGTTTTGTTTCTGACTGTGACCAAGAACCGTTCTCTCTGCATGTTCAACTGCAGCATGTCTGAAAATCAATCCCTTATATTCCAGTACGAGCATCTGTACCCACAGAAGTAGAGAAAGGACCAGGGGAAAGAAGAGATTCACAGATTCATTTTATGTATCTTTCTCCATACAGCCTGTCATGTCAGGCTTAAAGGACTCACTGTTTGAAATTTTAACTAACACTCATCACTGTAAATGCGGCTGCTGTTAACCCTGACACAGAACAATCATTCCTTATGCTGTCAATCAGCACTGCTCACAATTTACCACAAGCATATCCTAATCACTTACGCATGGGCTAACTTCCAGCTACCACCCATCATACCTGGGGATTTGTTAAATCATTCCTAGGATTTGTTAAATTGGAACCAATGGCATGAACATCAAACTCTGTTATTTACTTGATTACTACCTGAGAAGACAGTCAGATCTACAACAACAATACTCTCTAATCAGAAGTTTAATCTTTATTTTCTTAAAGGTATTAGGGTGAATTTGGTGCAAAAGAAATAATGCAGGTGTTGTAATATGTATGCAACTACAGCCAGCTTTGAAAATATCTTGCAAATATAATTCTTAAAATCCCTTATTTTCCTGAGAGACGTTTATGGTACGAGCTCGGTATGCGTTAAATCAAGAGAGTTTCTAAGAAAGACCAGCTGTGTCCCACAGTGTTCACTAATACAGGAGGTTATTTAATAGTAAATACTCCACCTGTTTTTTCTTTAGTACATCCTGTGAAGAATTGTATCTAATTGTGTATCTAATTGACCTACTAAGGGAAAGTGGACTGGGCTCCAAATCTCATTTTAGTTCTTGGCTTAAAAAGTCTGGAGAATCTTAAAAAAAAAATTTTAAAAATATCAGATATGGCAATACAAAAGCAGAAAAGGAAGCTGAGGAGAGACTGCTTGTCTTTTATTACATGGTGCTCACTTCCCCTTAGCCTTCACACATAACCAAGGTCAGAAAATTAAATGTACTGTTTATTCAATTAAAAAAAAAAAGTTAATGACTCAGTATACTTTCAAATATACCATTAGTCTAACATCCATGGGTTGTACCCAGCACCCTTAAAATGATGTGGCATCATAGAAAAGTCCCCACAGAGGTAGGAATTAACAGAGTGCCTATCTGCTGTGTTAACAAAATCCGTACTCTGGGTCTCTGCTAGTTTGCACTGAACATTCATAATTCTCTAGGTACTCTAACATCTGTGAAACATTTTACAACTCAAACTGTTAGCACACATGGGTTTCTGCTGTTGTAAACACTAAATCAGATGAACTACTAGAAACACTAAAAATAATTTAATGTATAAAGGAAATGTATTACAGAAGCAGGCCACCACACTCCAGTACCAATGGGTGAGTCACAACAGGACTTACAGAAAGTTCAAAAGATCTTCCCTCAGCTTTACAAAATACAAGTTAAATACATAACCTGCTTACACTTGCATTGCAAGGCTGCAGTGACTGCCATCTGCAGTGGGCACTACTATATGATAATTTAGACTGCAAATGCCCATGTCTGGAAATAAATCTATAGGGAAGAAATACCACTCACCAAAATTAGCATTGAGTAATCAAATACATTTATTGATGTGGTAGTCTTTTGTGTCATTAGAAGAGGAAATGCTGAATACTGTATTAAATGAAATGGGATCAATATTACAACTTCGCATATTACAGGACTCAGTATCACATAAGCAAGACAACCCAGAAAACTTACCCAGTATAGGAAATATGAGCAATTACACAGACATATATCTGTCTGCCTCCTTTTTACACTGTAATACAAGAATCCTGGTCTATTTTTTTCTGCTTTTCTTTTTGGGACAATAAAACTAGCAAATCAGAAGGTGAGAGCATGAACACATTGGAAGGTATTATTACCAAGGAAAGAATCTATAAAAACAAATATGAATATTTAGAATATTTAAATAGAATGAGAGTCATTTATAAAATGCTTGAGCAATGCCAAAGTGAATAAAATCATAATTTTGACTCACTTCCTGCTCCCTCACTAAAGGTTTGCAGGAACTCCCACTTCTGCTCTTGAGACTTTAGTAACTTCAGCAGAAGCAAAGAAGTAGTCTGACAGGCCCACCAGTTCTACTGAAAAATTTCAGTCTTTAAGTGTTTCTGTGAAGGTTAAAACAACAACAGAATAAAAGCAAGTAAGACACTTCCTTTCAGTAGACCCTTTTTAAAAAGGTAAGTGGCTTAGTATTTTCAAATGGCTGAGGCTTCAGACCCCAGAATTTTATTCTCCTCCAAATTTCACTGGCAGGTCATCTGAGAACTGTAATTACTGGACTTTCTAAACATTGATAAAGCTTTTACTTTCTATGCATCACAAAAGGAATTTTGTTTCCCTGTATCTTAAAGTCTAAAAAAAGGTAACACAGCTTCTTTGCTAAAGTCAGCTACGACAGATTAAACATTCAATTTAGTAACAAAGCACTAAGGTCCATGGCTTCAATGTAAATGAGATACATAGATATAGAGAAATATATACACACATGTCACAGAATAGTCTGTCTTGAAGGGAACCACAAGGATGACCAAGTCCAGCTCTTAAAGTGAATGGCCCATACGGGCATCAAACCCACAACCCTGGTATTATTACCACCATGCTCCAACCGAGATAGAAATATACATCTATAGATAGATAAATACATACATATATATGTATATTTGTATTAGTATACTGTTAATGTTGTCAGTTTATGGCTTGTGAAATGTGCTGTCTGGAAACCTGAAACTGACTAGACATCATAAACTCAAGCAGTCAGCTCTTGGCTTTCGTAATGTAAGAGTACAAAGCAATATAAAGATATATTGCTTAGAAGTCATTTTCTCTAGCCAACTTTCTAAACACACATTAAACCCTGACACTCAAAATAAAATCCCTTAAAATTATGAAACAATATCCTCCCTGTTTAAATACTCATTCTAGGGGAAAAAAGAAGGGGAAAAAACACACAAAAAACCTCAACAAAAATCCACAAATCCTCGCATTTCCCCAGCTATCTTATGCTATTTTTGCTATTAAAGCTAAATTTTCATGCTATTTGTGAATCAGTGACCAACACTTTGCTAAAGCTTCAGGATGCAGATAGAATTCTAGCTTGCATTTCGCTAAACCTTTCATAGTTTAGCCATCAACTACAGCAACCATCACTGTAAGTAGTTTCAGAGGAATAAAAGCTATATTCAGTTTTGTATTTTTGCTACTGTGCAAGAGAACCATAACTACACTGCAGGTTTCATTTTTTTTTCCTTTATAGCACCTATACTAAAACTGGTCACACAATGTGGGCAAGGTTTGTTCCTGTAATACAATGTGAACATCCCAGAGCACAAGGTCCAGAAGCCTCCTCAATAACAGTGACAAAATGGTCCAAAGGAAAAAAAAAAGGTTTTTGAACTACCTGCTTCTTACCTCTCAGCTGCCAATGGGACAGACTGTCATATCTGTCTCTCCTTGTTCTGCTTTTTGTTCCCTAAAGGAAGTGTCTTATTTTGAATCATCACTTTCAGTTTGAATAGAAGTATTACATCTATCGTTTAAAAAAAAAAAATCCTGTGAATTGGAATACTCAGTTGAATACTCTGGTCTTCACTCTTCAGTGAAGTTTCCCTGGTGTACAAAGCAATGCACTTATATATCAGGACCGAAAGTTTTGAAAACTTTTATCTTACCATTATACAGCTGAAGGTCAGTGATTGCAGCTGTACTTCTGGCATTTATAGCATAATAAGAAAAAAAAGTGTCATGATTTTATAGAAGTGTCTCAAATAATTCAAAGGCTGCTTCGGGCAAGGCAGAACACCTCCAAAAACACTAGCCTTCTCCAGAAAAGCTGCGTTGTATGAAAGCTTTACGTTCTGTTGATACCATATGTAATTACAAAAGCAGAATTTGTGTGGATGAAGTAATGCAGGTTTTTTACTACTGACTCATCTTCCAAGTTACTTCCAAGTTACTGAGGCTTTTGAAACTGTACTGAATCAAACATCACCCTGGAATGTCAGAGCTTACAGCTTGTCAGGGCTCATGGACTATTTCTTACCCAGCGTAGGTATCCACATCTCAATGAAACTAGAGGGGCTTTTTTGGGTGCATTTATTATGGCAAACACTGTTGGTAAAGGCCAAAATATTCCAAATACTTTTTAAGTTCACAGGATCAAACGTTAAATATGCATACCAATGACAGCTATTGTCCCTGCCTCTTTGCCCTGCCACTTCTCCTCTGAATTTAGCAAGGAAGTATGGGAATTTGAAAACCTGCTGATTCAGGATACCCAAACTTAACTATACTTTAAACACCTTTTTTTCCATTACCATCATCTAAATTATTCCCCTCACACTAGCCAATGTGTTCAGTAGTCCTGTCTTGTCCCATACTTCAAACTATTTGATTGCTCTGTTCAGGAAAAATCCCATAGCTACCAGCGCTGCCAGATTCCATGAGATACTTAAACATAGTGCACAATGAGGCTGCAGAGAAACTCATACAGGAGTTAAAATGCAACATAACGGACCCACTCTATTTAGGATTTCCAAATTCTTCCCTCGAACCTGTAGACCATTTTTCAGGCTGTAAACATATGCATGCAACAAATCCGCAACATTTTGCGCAGAAAAATTTCTGTATCTTTTTGAAGCACAACAAATACCTGAAAAATTTCCAACTCAAAACTGAAAATAAGTCAAATGATGCAAATATTTGGTATACTGCTATGGGGTCTGTCAAAAAAATAGTCATAAATAGAATGTGAATATAATGCTGATAAAGTATTTCTTCCAAAACAGTTTATGATCAGAAACAGTAACAGGTTACTCTGGAGTCATGCATCTTACTAAGAGGGAAAACATTTATATTTTTGTACACACACAACATGATCTCTACCAGTAATTAAACACGTAAAAGAGTAGCCAGTAAGAAATTAAAAAACCAAAACCTGCCCTATGAAATTATTAAATAATTACTGTGAAACGACAATGAAAACAACTGCACTCCTGTCCACAGCCACAGAAAAACATTTCATGTGGATATTCCAAAATATTAATGTCACCATGTATTACTTATTTTTAGATGTGCAAACCAGGGACATAACCATAGTTAGTTATCTTGTTTCATGACATTCCTTTAAAATGTTCTGAATTTTTAGTACAAGACTGAATGTGAACTACAGATTGCATACACAACAGTTTTTGCTCTGTTCTGCTGCCAATTGGGGAAAAGATTAAAATCTAAAGCTGTATTATTTATTCCAACATGTAACTCCTTTCAGAGTTTTAGCTGGTTCAATATTAAACATATACATGTTTTCTAAAAGAAACAGACTACACAACTACATTTTAAATACACTTAGGTTAAGTTGTACATAAGCCTATCCTATGCTGACTCTTCCTCTGAAGTAAATCACCCCACTAAGATATTCACCACAATTCTGGCTCTGGATTCAGTCCTACAAACCTACAATCACTGTTTGATCGCATTACATAAGTATGGATGGTAATGTTACATTTTCAAAGGCTCCTGAGTGTCAAGAAGGTTTAACACACAGGTCATTTAAATGCTTTGAAATCATTTATTATATTTAGATTTTCAGTGAAGGACTCTCAGTTACAAGAACTATGTTTCCTTTGTTACTCATGAAAGATAATGAGTTCTTTTGGTTTTAATCCAATCATTTTATTTTCAAGGCATCTCTAACTAGATAAAAGGCCTTCCCAGGCAATCACTCAAAACTCAAGCTGCACACGGAAAAAGAATACAACAGACTCTATGATTCTATATCAGAATTCAGTTGTTTTTACATCAGTCTTGAGCTTTTCAGTATTTGAAAGTGTACAAAAACAACCTCAGCAAGAAAAACACAGGATACTGTAATACTCTCTAGAATGAAAATACCCATTGATTCGTGATTTCTATCAATGTAAAGTAATATTTTTCCATTTTCATACTCCTAGGCATAGTGAGAAATTTTAGCTGTTTTTTTCACAAATCTCTTTCAACCTTACGCCTTTCAGCATCATCCTCACTCCTTTTAATGACATAAGAGAGGGAAAATAAAGCTTGAGTTCTTGCTTACTGTTTGTCTCCCAAAGATGGAGTCTGATAATATCCATCCACTGCAACAAAAACTTGCTCTGTGCTTCCTCTGAAATTGAGCTCAAATGACTCCTCACAGGTTGTATAGTGTGCAAGCAACCCTGCCCTCTGCTCTTACCCAGTCACCATGCAAATTTTGCTCCTGTAAGTAGCAAATTAGATACCCAGTAGAGATCATTCAGCATTCCTCACACACACCTTCCATTCACAAATCTCCCTCTATGTTCGCAGTAGGATAACAAATAATTTGATTTTCAATCTCCTCTGCATTTTTCCCAACTTTATACTTTTGTAGCTGAACTCATTTGTATCTCTACTAGACACAGGTATTTCCTGGTCTATGTTGTATCACACTTCTTTTACGTGCTTTGGAAAGCAATTCCATTTTAGGATTTTGAACTACTCTAGTGCAGAACACACTGATTTATTAACAGTTGACAATTCTGCATAATGTCAACTTGACAAATTATTTTTCCAGTTTAGGAAACTCTTTGTGTCCCTAGAGTACAAATAAATATTTTCATGTGATTGGTGTTCCAAGTTTAGGTTTAGTAGAATCAAAGTATTAATGAAAAAAGTATTTATCTTACATTTCAGTCTCTCTCTGGCAGCTCTGAAAAGCAGGATGTACATGGCTATCACTTGCAAATTGTAACAAATCACATAAAGCTCAAAGTAACAAGTGAAAGCTTTTCTTTTTTGAAAAACCCAGTATTTCCTATTTATCATCTTAGCAATGCAGCAGTACAAGAAAGTGTTATACAAGAATCTGCCAAAACATAAACAAAACCTGCTAATCTCATTTCCTCTCAGCATCTAACTAATGAGAAATGCAACTAAGTAAACACCATGCATGCTAAATGACAGGGGGGTTAGTTAAGTGTTTAGGTCAATCATCAAATGTGCTATCAACAGCAGTAAGTCTTGTTTGGAAACAACTTTGACATAACCAAATCTGTTGAGCTAATCAGTGACCCACAAATCTAAACAACCAAAATTAAATAGACTAATCTACATCAGGCCACTTCTGCATTTTAAACATTTAAGTTCTGTTAATTTATACAATTAATTGAAGAGAAGTACTTCAAAACTACACAAAACCCATCAGCAGCCTCTTTTAAGTAAGTAATCAGGATCTCTAAAACATCTTAAACCTTACCCTCTGATGTCCTACTGACTCCCTCAAAATCTAAAGCAAAATTGTAAAAATCACTGGTGCTTATCATTCTGTAATGTGTTTCTTGCTGACGTAATTCAATTGCACATAAGCTATGAGGTTTTCTTCTAAAGAGTTCTAAGCAGTATGTGGACAAGTTTGCAATATCTACATAGTAAGATAGATCACACTTCGTGACTAGACACTTAACATTTTCCTTATAAATTTATAACTAAAGCCTTTATGCAAGTGCAGCAAAACTAAAATTTAATGGCTGGAGGACAGACAGAACAAGGTCATCCAAAACTATTATATTCTTTTGTTGACAAAAATAAAAATACCTAGGTTTTTCTTTTGTACTTGGAGAACTTAGAAGAAAAGGCAACAATGGAACTAAAGCAATAATCAAAATGTGAACATGCTTTACCCTCTCCCCTTCCTATCTTCTTTAGAGTTTTGCCAGCCTAAATTTATTCTCAAGTGTCAATGTTTGTGCACAGTCTTTCTCACATGGTGCCTTGGAAGCTGAGTCAGGAATTCTTATTCCACTGCTGTTCATGTGGAAGCCCCCTAAGTAAGACCACAGCTACTACAGAAGGCAGTGTGGACCAGCTGTAGGGGCAGCTCTTCCACTAAGTTTGCACTGGTCATCTCTCCAAGGGAAGTGGAGGAAATGAGCAGCTGCACGTGTCCTTCAGTGGCTGACAGGTCAGGGAACAGCACTTTCTAGAAAGGGAGTCAGTCAGATGTGAAGATGGGATGAGACCCCCTCTGTAACGCATTATGCCTTTCTCCTATTTCACACAGCAGACTTCCCAGGTCTCAGGCAACTGCATTTCAATTACCAGGGTAAAAAGAATTCAGAATGCACATTTTGCTTTAAAGTTCAAGGGTTTTAAACATCTAGTGAAAAAAAAAAAAAATCCTTCATCCTACATCCTTCATCTCTTGACAGGAAAAGGAAACCTTTACACGGGGTGATATTTTGGCTTTTCCATCTTCAGTGATCCAGATTAATTTAAACTGTAATCTTCACAGCTGTCATTTTCACAAAGTAGCTTTTACTATTTTCTAAGTGTTACAAGTAGACAGCCTAGAATTATTTACATGAACAAAAACAAGGGCATCACAGCACTCAGAGAAACCACTATCAGTCTCACCATTTTCCTATTTTAGAATAACATGGACAAAGTGTGGGAACAAGCCTCAACTTATTTTCCTCTAATAATGGAGACTGAGGGAGTAAATCACAATCAGTACATTTATTTCATCCAATTCCGACAGTGGGGAACCAGGGCCAAGTTAAATATTTTATTCTCATGCATGCAAACAGCAAAGGCTCTTTCGTTAGAGCAGCTTTTTATGCATCTCTGAAGGCAATCACAGGCAAAGGCATGGTAAGCAAGCAGAGTGATCATTAACAGCAAGTAACACAAATGAGCCCCGAAACCTTACCTCATCCTGAACTCTCGTCCAAGCTATGTGTAACCTTCTCAGTACACAAGAAGAACAAGCAAGTTTTAACCACCTAACCACTGTGCCAGGCTGCAGCTGCAAACTGTAACTCTACCGCTTAATTAACTACATCAAATTAATGCTGAATCCTAAACAGAAGCAGGAGTTAAAATGAGTTTTAAAAATTAAGCAAGCAGCAGTATCAGCCCATAACTCTTCAATCATCTCTAGTCTTCAAGTAAAACAAAAGAGAAAACCCAGTATTTCCATGATTCTGCCTGGCTTTAGGCTTATAATCATAAAACTGTGCACCTTTTTCAGTTGCATTCTTTCACATGGAAGGCCCCTTTTGAAAGGAGCCCACAGAATCTTTTGTCACTCTCCATTTACACTAATGCATAACAGAAGCCTGGGAAATTTAGTGACATGTAACAGAACTAAAAAAAAAGTGCCTTCAGCTATTAAACTAATGAATAGCAAATATGTAAATTGGTAATTTCATATACATTGTTTTCTTGCCCTCTCACTTCCCAAAACTTTTACCCAACATCTGACCCTATGCAAACAGTAGACTGGCAGATGACAATTTTGGATTTTCAGCTAAGCATCATTTTTCTCCAGTCGATTCATGTAGATGATTTTGCTCTGTTCTGGGAAAGTAAAATACTACCTATACCCACTCAAAGAAAATGTTTAGACTTGCCTTATTCAACTAGACTCAAAGGGATTTCAACACATCTCTAGCATTTTCTAGATGGCACAAATTGAACAGTTCAATCTTTTGTGGTAAGGAGAATACCACATACAGTGTTTGCAACATACAGGGACGCCACAAACAGGGATTTCTGAACAACATACACATGAAAACAGCTTAAAAAAAATACAGAAACATTAAATCAGGCTACCTGCCCTGGCTGATAGAACACACTTGTCTTTCAGGTCATTGCTGCAACCATCATGACCTAAGGGCAGGGGCAAGACTGATTTTGGGGACAAAGGTAACATTGAGGTATATACTTAGAAAAAGTAGATTAACTTTCCCATACACTGAAGAAATGCCTGTGCCTCCAAAAGCTGGTCTACTTTTTCCAAATTAAGTAGTCAGCTGTGCTACTAAAAATGTAACATCTACCTTCAGAATTTGTCCTGGAGAATGATGAGGGACAAGAAAATTAAGCCAAAGAAAGTTAAGCACCACTGATTAACCAGCTAATAATCCCAAGATGAGGATCATGCTCACCACTGCCCATGCCCTCTTCTGTAACTGCCTTTTCATGGACACACAAAGAACCTAAGTCCTTGAAGCTTCCATTTGTGTCAGAATTTTACTAGGTAACCTTAAAAGAAGTATAAATCCATTTGGACCATAAACTGATTTAAATACTCATTGGTTGTTTAACAGCCTTAAATAGTCCTCAAAAATAAAAAAAAAAATTAAAAAAGAACATCTCTTCTTTATACAAGTTTGTAAAAAACACCTTGCTAGCAGAAGCCAGGAAGCCACTCCAAATCAGCAAACTGAAATAACAAGGTCAAAAAGAATGCTAGTAAGAAAGCAGCTAAATCACTTTCTGTCTCAATGGCATCTAGGAGTGTGATGGAAACTTGATCTGAAGGGGAGGGAAAAAAAACACAGAAAGCGACCAAAAAAAAAAATTTTAACCATCTCTGAAAGCTGCAGACTTAAGTTTCTCAAAGCACTGGTCTAGTTCTGTTTACTTTGGGATTCCAATTACAGCCGTTTCAACAGCAACCAGTACTTTCTGTTATCTGAATTTCAGCTGCACTTCAGCTCAGGCAGTTGAATTTTAAACTGTAATGCTGGAGTTCTTATTATACCACTGAGTGATGGCATTTTCAGTATCATATAATGCATCAATTTGCTATATAATAATATACATCACTGTAATACACATCACTGTGGTTTTGTTTTTGCCTTTTGAATCTCTCTTTGCAAGTCACTTGAGCAGAACAGGAAGTGTTAATTATTCACCAGAAAGATTTCTGGTCTTTCCTGAATTAGTCACACAAGAACTTTAATAGTCAAAGGAGAGACTGCATTACAGAATAATGGATAATAATGGGGTCCTATCTTCATCAAGAGAGTGCTGCAAAACCACCTGAGACTCACAGATGTGTAATGCAGGCAGTTCTTGCTCTTCTAATTGCATAGCAACTCTTCTGATTGAAAGAGATTTCCTCCACCCACCACAAACACTTCCTTCTAGATGAACCATCTGGGAAACAACATGTCAATGGGTCAATATTGTCCTACAGAAAGTTCTGATTTAAAACAAACACCTGTTTCTAAATGAAAATACTCCTTGCTCCAACATCTCTCATTCAAGGCTCCTAAAGCACTGTGGAGTTGAATGAAGAGGGATATATGATTCTCAAATGAAAACAGAGAGAGTCCATGCAGAGAAAAGCATGGACTGACTGTCACATGTAAATATCAGTTACTAGCATTTTTTTTAAATGCTATGTATTTTTGACAGGTATTGGGATGTCTGTTGAAATAGATAAGAATATATAAATCAAAGTTAAGTTGAAAGAATGCATTTGAGAGAAACTCCAATATATTACAAATTCAAAACATGCATGCTCTTAAAAAAACTCCAAAATTGTAAGCTTTCAATTAGTTCCAAAACTTGTGGCTGTGTGTATTTAACTGAAGAGAACCCTAACAATAACACAAAGCTTTGTTAAAACCAGCGGAGTACAATCTACTTTTTTTTTTTCCCCAGTTTACATGTTAATCTGTTTAAAATACACAAGGCACTGAAGTATTGGGTTTGGTTGCTTTTTGAGGTAACAGATGCTACAAAATGATACACATATAAAGCCGTAATTATTAGGCTGTTCGCAGAATACATGATTTAATATAAAAAGATTATGTATCAGCAGCAGAAATAGCAATAAATCCTTTCCAAACTTAAATGTCAAGAAGGGGGCTTTTATTAAAAAAGGAACATCCTACTACCCATATCTTTACGGGTTTATAGTCTCTAAAGTCTCGTAATAAACAGATGTCTTTAAAAAAAATCAGCATTAGAGTACAACGTCTAAAGCAGTACCCAAAAGAAAGTTAGTAAACAGGAACACATCCAGTGTCCAAAATAAAACAACTGCTACTAAACTACAGTCAAAATAAGAGAAGAATATATAGTGACATTCAACACTATATGCAGAGGCATTTTAACATCTAACTTGATGTTATATCTATTTTGCAGTATAATTATTTTCCAGAATCTGCTAGGATTATCAAACGCTCCATGTATTTGACAACGCCAGGAGTTAACAAACAGCAAGTTGGTCCACTTTCCTAAATAAAAGGAGTCAACCTGCCCCATCTTAACTATTATTTCCAAGGCAAATTTAATTTCAATTATTTTGCCAAGAAGTACTTCTTACAAAGTCTCAATGCCAAGAAAAATATATTTGAAGTGTGCAAATATTATTGTTAATTGCTTTCTTTCAAAAGATCAAAAATGAGTCAGCACCTAGGGAAGGTACTGAGTATATATGCACTAATCCTAAAAGCCCTTTATAAATTATAGCAAAAATGATGGTTCATCCACCCATCTATGTAAAAAAAAATTAAAAACCCAGTACTTCAGCTTCCTCAAAGAAGTTTAAATGTATCTTAAATTTTGCAAAATTCTGAGCCCTTTAAAAATTTAAATTATAACACTTTTTTCCTATTAAAAATTGAGTAATTATACTAACATGCCTGCAAATTAAAATTTGAGGGAATCTTCATTATGGAAACATGCTATATGAGAATTGCTTTAATTCCTTCACAGAAGTACACAGTCAAAAGCTTATTCTAAAAATAGAAATGAATAGATTTTAAATTGATAAACATGTTAACAATTCAGGGGAACATTTGAAACCTATCTGCATGAATAAGCAAGCATTTGTTAACACCCGGACAATTTTGGAAACCATTACTGTCCATTAGTTCACTGAAGGAGATTACTAAGGAAAAGGTAACAGTAGGGCATTAAGCAATGAACAAGCATTACTAATGCCTCATCCTGCAAACTGGTGTCAGCAATACCCAACCTACAACTCCTCTTGCTTCAGGTAAAAAAATGCCTTTCACTCAGTAATAGTGGATACTTGTTAAGGAAAAGTTCAAAGACGATTTATCAAAAAGCCAGGCTCCTTAATATTGACATTATCTTGGACCAAAATAGCATCTAATCTATAGTTAGAGGACAATACAGTTTCCAATACTGAGGGATTCTCACTAAATGACAGCATTTTGCCTACTTTATATACGCAGCTTCCTCTGAGACACCTCTGAATATAATTAGAGATAAAAATGCTGCAGTTATGGCGACAGAGTTGATGTCAGTAACAGTTATATCGTGAAGGACGGTTGTGTTTTAGCAATTAAGTCAATGAGGACATGACTTTGGATTCTGCTCCTCCAAGGGCACAACTAGGTGGTTATCATGAAACCAACTTGCTTCTCATTCTTTAAAACGCTGCTTCAAATCTAGTATTGTGCTCCTTTCTCCTCCCCCTTCCTTAGATGCTTAGAATTCAAATAGGACTTTCAACTTAAATAGTACATTCAACCAAGCAGAAGTTAAATATATACATTACTAGGACAGCCCTTCAAATAAACAACTCACCCAACATTAGACACTATATAATCTAAAGAGCCAAAAACTAAAGACAGTAATCATCAACCGAATTCTTTTTCTCTGTTTGTCTGACTGCTTATTAAAATTATTTTAGGAAAACCGGTTTTTATCTCCATTCAAAATTTTTCATTACTTTCAGTTAGTCTCTAATTTACACCACACAAACACTGGAAATCCAACACTAGCCAAAGTACATTTATTAAAGGACATAACACTGATGAAAGTAATATTAGAAATAAATTTCCTTAAACACTAATAAAAATACTACAATATTTAGAAACTGAAATTTATCTTCCTTGCACTGACTTGTATTGTTCAAGTTCAGAGCATGCAAATGGTGGCCAGATTAAACAGATGGAATTGAATAGGATACCTGAAAGTCTTTCATACACAGCATGGAGCAGCATTCCCTGCTGCAGGGAAGATACCAGATGACACATTACGTGTAAAAATCCATCAACAATTTTCTAATACAACTTCTCTGTACAGGCAAGTACTGCACTTACCACAGGGCTACTAGTCAGATGCTATAAACAGAAACTGAACACACAACTGCAAACATCTTCCTTCTCCTCATGGAATACTGCAACTCTTCAACTATTATGTTCTCCTGAGTACAGGTAAGGAATAACTTACAGTTAATAGAGCTATTACAATACACTGTTTGACATTTAAGATTTCAAAAAAGTGTCAAGGAAAAAACCTAGAAGTTTAACCCCACACTCTTTAAGTATATAAACCTTCCACCATTTCAAAAAAAAAACCCATCTCTATTACAAAAATAGCTTTACATCAAAATCTTAAATTAGAAGATAATGATTGGGCATTTTTGCAGAACCTAAAAATACCAACCCGCTACTTCTGTACATTAATGTCATCTCCACAGCCTGAAACCATTGTGGTCATTCACACAAAGGTTTCATTTGTCAGAACCATTTATTATTCAATGCATATGGTGTCCTCAACAGTATTTTGTTATGTGGCCTTCTCAGTGTCCTAAGTAGATGCCATTTTAGTATCTGCAGCTACTCTGACCTAAGTTTCTTCACAGATCTATCATCGAGAGAAGTTGATTCATGCTGCAGCTACTGCCTGATTTTCAATTCTTCCAAAAGCAAAAAACAGATTCCATCTTAGTGAGCCCTGCCTGTTCAAACTAGACAGGAAATATTTCTGACACTTCAGTTAAAAAAGGAGAAAAGAAAAGGGAAAAAATGTCAATGGAATTTAGCAGCCTAAAGTGAATATGATGTTTATCTTAATCCAAATAAAGGTTTCAACATAATCAAGATCAAATACTGTCCAACGACACTCACTAGACATTTGTCTTAACTTTTGAAGTACAATGTTAATTACATCAGTCAAGGTTGCATATTTGAGGAGACACCTGAACACAACTACATTTTTAACTTCAAAGAATATAAGCAGTAATTGGCTGAGAAAGTGTATCACATTCATAATTTTTACCCACTGGCTCTAAAGAAAGCCTGTGCCTGTTTATATGCACTAACTTCTAATTTAAAAAGAAATTAAAATCCAGTAATGGCATAGCATGTTAGTGAAAACATTCAAGTCAAAACCAGACATCTCCAATAAATACATCAACCAAGGATCATTCTCTCTAGTTAATGTTTTGCATCACTGATTTCAACACACCTTATAAGAAATACTGATTTGTGAGGCTTCCATCAATTTGAGACGTCAACAGCTGTCCCACATGCACCAACAATATTAACATCAAATTTCAACAGAAGTGGTAAATTGTTTGAAATTTATGGAATTATAATCAGCAGCAGTATTTCCCCAAAACTGATTCCTATATTATAACCCTCTGACTGTCTGGGCTTATTATCAGAAACTTTTGAGAACCGAAAGCATCTTCATCAAAATGAAGATTATACAGAACACATCTATGGTACCATACAGCATTTTAACATTTTACTAATTAGCATTAAGACAGGTACTTCCTAGCACTAACTGTGGAATAATTGCCAGCACTGCCCAAACAGTAATACCTTTGACTAATCACAGTTTACAGAAGACACGAAGACACAGTTTATGAAGACACGAAGAAGGTTCTGTGGCACAGGAAGACAAACCAGGAAGGTGACCTAGACACAGTAACTTTTAACTCCTCTAAGCTTCAAAAAGGAGGACAATCTACTTCTTTCTTGTTTGTTCCACCTGTAAGAGCAGCAGCTACAATAGTGAATTTCATTCTGACTGATGAGGAAGTTACAATTAGATTAAAAGGTGCTGGATATGCCTGTCTATAATTAACACAGCACCCATTTAAAATTAGAAAATATTTATAAAACATTTTGTATACAGATTTTGAATAAATTCATGGTTTAAGCAAGAAGGCTTTTTCCTCAAATTCTGGGTGCACTAAGTTAACAGACATTTTTAATCAAGCAGGCCTATTTTTGGATCTTCTTAAATAAAACGCCCTCATACACCAGCTGTTTGAATTTATTCACTCCTTAGAATTATCACACAGCAAGTCTAAAGGAAATAAAATCAATTACTTTTTTTCCCCACAAAGAGAATGGTTAAATTATGGAACATCTTCCTGCAGGACACTGTAAGGGTCAAGAGTACATACGGCCTCACCAATTCATTATGCAAATTTATTGAAAAATAGGTAAGACCTACTAAGCTGAAAATCTATAAAACAGAGGACAACCTTATGTCAGACTGCCAGAAGCAAAGGAGGTATACCAAGATAAGCATCACTGCATGTTTGCTCTGTCCTTATGCTTATTCCCTCAGCATCACTTATCACTCAAATCAGAAACAGGGCTGGATGTATCTTTGGTCTGATCCGAACAGCTGGTTTTCATTAAATAACAAAATCTCCTCTCTGTTTTGTCTATTCTATTAAGTACTGCAAAAGAAAGCATTGTTTTCACATTCCTAGAAAAGAGCTTATTACAGTTAAAGTATTAAATCCAGTTCATCTGCTTTTACTTCAAGTGCCAATAAGCCCCATTGCACAAGGCAAGCTTCTACAGCAAATGGAAAACTTAGCAAAAATGTGGTACCTTGTAACTGCAGTTGCAAGAGGCAAGTGCTCACTGTACAAAAAAGTGGATAAAATTTATATCTTTTGACTTTATTTGATATGTCCTTCTAGTTGTATTATGACTGAGGGAAATCACAATTTATCATTCTTTATCCTGCATATTTTTATTCCAACAAGGAACGCAACAAAGCTCAATTCCTCACCACCACTCTCTCCTCAGACAGAAGCTTCTCTATAATAATAATAATAATCATTATTATTATTCTCAATATCATCTAAAATTAGGATCTAATAAAATAATTTCAGTCTCTCCAATATCCCTTATCATATACTGTAGTACTTTGTAGGAAAGTTGTAAATAAATCAATTTCCCATCAGACTGTTTCTCAGTTAAATAATCTCACTTTTATTTATGCAATACACCAGCAGATATACTATTACAGCAGTTAATGCTGGATTTAAATATAAACTGCTTCAAGTTCTTTTGCCCAAGAATTTAGCAGAGTATTATATAAGTTCATGCGTAATATTAAAAAATTACAATACTAAAGTATTTTTAGTCTTAACCTAAGAGCAAAATAAGAGTACGCGGTCTCACATAAACCAACAAATTCACTGTTTACTCCAGCATCTGATTCAAAGTGCCCGTCAGTGAAAGCCTGGTTAAGGAATGGCATGATCCAAGCCCAGTGAAAACAGATTCTCAGAGGGAAAGGTATATATTTCAACAGTTTGCTCAAGCTTCATTTAGGAACGTCTGTGTGACGTTGCAACAACGATTAAAGCAAAATTAGGTTTAGGGAGGCATTATGCATTCACTATGACCTACACTGCCTGTGAGATTAGACAGAATGTATTTAAAAGGCAGTGTTTATTAAAAAGGAACACTGAAAGTTCCTATGGAATGAACAGCTGTAATCACCAAAAAAGTAAAGAAAAGACTAGTCAGAAAACAGGCTTCTAAATGGCACATATATATAACCATTGTCTGTTTAGAAGCTAAAAGCAAGCTTTGGTGATATACACTCACAAACTCATCATGCTTATGTTAAATGATTCACCGTTTGATCAAATGTTTAATTTTAGCAAACAAAATTGAGGAAAGAGCCAGATTGGCATGGCAAGGATCTGATGATACATAAGTGACTGGAAAATCCAGACTCAGAAATAAACTCTGAATTGGGCCTCCACAGAATGCTTGGGGCACAGTGTCTCATCACACATATGATGCATGCAGTGTCAAAGAAAGGCAGAGCAAATGGCAACATCCTGCAAAAGCCCTGCTGGCATGTTCTCAAATAATATTGCTATCAGTTTTAGCTGACTACAGTACCTTATAGTTGCCAGAACTAAGATGAGATGAAACTAATCATACTGCGTTTTCAATCAACTTCCTGCTGGCTGCCACCATTTCAAGAATGGAATTCATTTGTTTTACGTCTATTAACATATTTCCTTCTTTTCTGGCTCTAAGGCACTAAATGTAGTGGTATGGTATCAGTCTGGACAATAAAAAAGATAAGCAGCAGTCACTACAGTACAAATAGAATTGTACAAGTATTACCCTCTCTAACATACTCTTTTTGCAGTATATGCTACCACCAGCTTATAAGTCCCTTCTATGCATATAATCATTTAACAGTAGTATCCCCAGCCCTCTGATGGTTTCACTCACAAGAGAAACCTTCATGGAGATCTTTAAAAGTCAAAGGGAAATTGCCAACATGTAGGTCATTAAAGAATTAGCCTCATCTCTAAGAAGCAAAAAGGCTTAACTGGAATATAATACGTCCAGTAATATTTTCATGTATTTGTAAAATCTTCAACCTTGAGCTCATATACACCATAAGGGAAAGGCTTCTGAAATCCAGTAGTCTAAGAAAAAATAAACATTACAAGGTTTTATGATTCTCTGGTCTGTTAACCAGGAAAATAAGAAAGCGTTTTTCCAGGTCATAAGAATCAGAAGTTAAGTACAGAATACTTTAGATGAAGTAATCTAAAATAAAAACTTGCATGCTGAACTCTTTCCAATCTTTGTACATGAAGACTATTCCAATAAATAGTGAGATAGTTGCTAATGACTGAAGTTGAAGATATAAAAACAGGGAGAAAGGGAAGCAAAATATTTCCAAACACTAAGTCATATGAATTTTTCATAAATAAAATGAATACTGATGAGGTTTCCCAATTGAAATTATCTGGGTAAGTGAAATGATTTTGTAAAATATAAAGATCATCTCAGTGCTCCATTTAAACTTTACTCGAGCAGAAATGACAGACTGCAGATTCTAAAAAGAAGGGCAAGTCTCCAGATTTAAGGATGATTCCATGATCTTCAACAAAAGGCAAGCAAACGTTAGTTGTTGACCTTAAGCAGATGTTTCAGAAGTTCTTAACAGCCTCACTCAAAAGTATCTTCTTTCAGCTGTTCATTTTTCAGTCTCTTAGATCTTGAAACATCAAGAGTTTAGTAGTTTTCCAGTCTCTAGAGATTCTTGAAACCTAGAGAATCTGAATTTCTAATATAAACCCAAGTCTTTTAAAAGAAGAACCCCTCCAACTTCAATGCAATAGTACATACTAGTCTGCTCCTGTAATCTCTTTGCATGCCATCACTATCAACACGTGTCTCTGGAGCTACTTCTATCCCTGTTCAACCAATGGGCAAGCTTTAGCACAGTAACCCACAGCTTACTTCAATTTTAATACTTCTTTCAGTCTTTTCCTTAATGTTTCCTGTCATTGTGGCTTACTGCAGAAAGCATTCCTCTTACTACAAACAGTCCTGTAAGCATTACATAAAAGCAATTAAAAAAACCCCACACATCATCTTTTATACTCGGTAAAATCTAGACCTTATTGTTTGACCCCCAGACACAGAATTGCCCTGCTGCTTACCTGGCTTGGGCTCAATCAAGAAGAGCTGTGAAAGGGTTCTCAACCTGACAGGGACCAGAAAACATAAAGCAATACTGTTCCTCTACACTACCTTATTTACAAATTCAATGGAAACAACTACATTAAATTACAAGTTTCAGAACTTTCCATAGCTTTAGATGTCCTGGCCCTGTTGTTCCAAAACGTGACTTGACAGAAATTAAGATGACATGAAAGTCACAGGCCGTCTTAAGACCTGTTGCTGATCACTACCCTAGCTCAAATCTAGAGCAGCAGAATTTCAATTCCAGACGAATATAAGTCTTTTTGCTATCACAGCTTACTTTCTTCAGAAAGCTGGCATAAAACTGTAACCCCTTAAGAACTCCTGACAATGCAACTTCAATAGAAAGGCATATCTGCACTGATTTACCAGACCATCAGTTCCAGCACCAGCAAGGCCTAGGTAAATAAGGTCATGTAGTCACTTAAGCTTTTTCAGGACTGAAAAGTACAGCAATCAACACTGGAAACTGACAGCACTATTTTTTAAAGTTGAAAAATAGATATTTAGTTTGCCACTGTGTATTGAAATGCACCTGGCAGACACTTAAAGAGACTGAAAAAAAGGCTAATTCATTCACTGCATTAGTGGAAAAAGTGAGGGTTTTGTTCCACACTGCTGTCTTTCAAAATTACCATACAAAACCACCCCTGCACGGATGGCACTCTGAAAGGAAAAAAAAAGGGGAGGCCAAAAAAATACCGCTTGATATCTGCTTGTGCAAGGGAAGCATGTTTAAAAAAAAAATCAGCTTTAATAGCAATGTGTTTTCTTGAGAGCCTTCTGTAACCATTAAGCAGATCCTTGAACACAAAGGACCAGATTTTCTTCTCATTATCAAAACATGCTGAACTAGCCAAGAAGTTGAGCCCAAAGAAAAAGTTCACTTTCAACTTTCTACAATTCTCCCATAAGTATCACATTTCAGAAGTCAGTGCACTGCATTAGAGATAGCAAAAACTTGTTCTCCACTACTTTACAAAATATTTCAGACCCAAATATGGGAGCCTAACAAAACAAAAATAAGCAAAATAATTTACTATGTATTTATAATCTGTCTTGCAAGATCACTCCCAACAGGGCCATGGCATTTGTTGCAATTCAGGCTTCTGTCATAACTCAAAAATGGGATTTCATTTAAAATCCTACCACTTCAATAAACCAACCAAATGTACAGTGACATCACTAAATCACTCTTATTGCATCTCTTTTCTCTCAGCCTCCACTTCCCCAGAGTACCTTAAATTGCATGACATAAATCCCAAGAAGGTACAATCACAGGCAAGTGTAAATCTCAGGTGGGCCCTCAAAAGTCTATTTAGTCACATATTCTTTGAATTTTCCATAAATAAGAACATTAGGGACTAATGTTGCTGTGATAGACACTTAAAGACATTTTATGACAATGTGTATCTGCTAGAATACCATCTCCCATGGTACAACTGATTTTAAAAAAAAAATCTTCAACAGACACGACCCTAGAGGTGGTAGTAGTTTAGGAAGGAACAGATTTACTCCTTTTTTTCACCTTTGACAAACAGGAATGACCCGTACTTCCTTCTTCCTAAAAGGGTATCAGCAAGCAGCTAACAAGGGCCTTATCTTTCATGAACCACTTCGCTTTCATAAGGTGGAGAAAGAAGTATGTTTTTGTCCTTAGCCTTTTTTCCTCATTAGTTATGCCGCCCTGCATGAATTGTAGCGACAGCTCCCCGTTCCCGGGCAGGGATGTGTCAGGGACACCCATCAGGGCACCCAGGGGCCCGCATTACTCATCTGCGCCTTTGAGAAGCTAAAGGCAGGCCCCGGAGCGCAGCCCGCAGCCCCAGAGGAGGGGCGGCCTCTCCAGGAAACCTGCGTGCCTGGGGAAGCAGCCGGGCCTCCCCCGCCGGACTGCCGGGAAGGCCGCGGTGTCCGGCGGCGGGGGGGCCGCGGGCGGCCTCGGCACCCCCTCCCCCTCCGTGCCCGGGGGCACCGCAGCCACCTCCCCCCGGGGCACCCGCTGCCTCTACGCCAGGAGCCGCCGCCGACACC
>VZSE01009807.1:146569-156849 GCA_013398275.1 Promerops cafer | reverse complement strand
CCCGCCCGCCGGTGCCGGTGACCGCCCCGGTGCCGCAGCGGCGCGCGCCCGCCCTCCCCGGAGCGCCGCTCGGCCCCTCGCGCAACAATGCGTGCCCCCCTTCGGCACCGTGGCTCCCCCCGTCCTGAGCGCGATGGTTTCGTCAAGCCACCGAATCAGCTGGGAGTGGCATGTACCACACCACATCCCCGGGGGAAGTTGCGGTAGATCGCGTGCGGGAGCTGGGTGAGAAGCGAGTTTGGAGCCTACCCATAGGCTCTAGAAGAGAACAGGATTCTCAGTGACGCGTCTCAGGCGGGGCTGAGGCCCGCAGAGCTGCCTAGAGCTGCTGCCCTCTTTTGTCTCTACCCATACGTCGGGCACACAGTGGTACGGCCAGGGACGGCCGGCGGGGGGGCGTGGGGGGTGCCGGTGCCGCTCGCACCTGCGCAGACGGGCCCCCGACGCGGAAGTCTGTTGGAGGCAGCGGGTCCCGAGGGGCCAGGCCGGGCCCGTCCCGGGCTGCCGCTCCCGTCCCGGGCTGCCGCTCCCGCTGTGCCGGGCGCTGCTTCGCCGAGGGGGGATATTCAATATCTTTCACTTGTCCTGGTTGCTGCCAGCGTAGTGTGCTGGGGCCGGGCAGGCTGTGCGCGCTCGGGAGCTCTCCCCGGAGGCCGAGCGGCTCTGGGGGGCTCCGGTGCGGTGCAGGGTGAGGACAGGGACTTTTTCCCTTTGGGCTTCGCTTGGAGAGAGGTGTGGAGGGCCCCGAGGGCGTCGTTTAGCCTTCTGTTTGCCTTATCCTGTAGATGTTCGTCCTCGGTTCCCTCAGTCCGAAATAAAGCCGCGTACGTGTTTCACGTACTCGGGGTCTCCTCGCCTGTGGTAAACACCACTAGCGGCGTGAGGACACGGCGCTGTGGGCTGGCTGCAGCCGGGAGAAGGCAGGCTGCGCTGGCCCCATTCTCTGGGACCTGCAAGAGGTAAGGTACGGAAGGGAGGGAAGAGCACAGCTGGCACCGTCATTACTGGCTGCCGCCCTTTGACGGATAGGAAAGGAGGGGGTAATTTCCAGCACCTGGACTTGAGGGCTGAGTAATGGGGATTGTACTTCTGGTACTGGTTTAGCCAATAGTATTGAGCAAGTTACAGCCTTACACTCTCTGTGCCTTGGTTTTGTCTGTGAAATGGAAATATTGCTGATACCACCCCCCCCCATAATTTCAGATATCAGTGGGAAATGTTGTGTGGAAAAATACTGGTGTGGCTTTAATGAAAGTGGAATTTTGATCTATTCCTGACTGTTGTTGTTTGTCTTATACTTTGATTTTTGCTTTGCACTTAAAATCAAGGTTAATAAACTTTGAAAATAATAAATATTCTAACAAAGTTCAGAGTACGTGAATCTTTGTGAACAACTAATTAATTCTGACAAAGATATTATGGCTTTAGTATTAAGCTTCCTAAAGGATTTTCTCTCAAATTAATTCATGACAGAAAAAAAGCAATAACAAAGTACATATGCACACATGCTTAAAACTTTTTAATAAAAAGTTGGAATTTAATTGAAATCATGTAAACAGACTTCTTGTGAAAAGGCTGGTTTGTGACGGTTTACTAATGGTGATGATTTTATCAAACCGTTCTAGTCTGAGGTTGCCTGACTCCCAACTGATGCAACTCTCTGCCCTCTCTAAAGTGTGTGTGGCTGCAGACCACCCTGTGCACCGTAGCACCAGGGCTGTCCCTTGACAAAGCTCTCTGAGGACAAAGCTGAGCTGCTGAGGCAACACTGCTGATGGTACCAAGAGAAGTGAGTACGTGCAAAAAAATAGCCTTGGCCTTGTTAACTCAGCCCTTTAAGCCACTAAGTCAGCTGGAAACTGAAATGGTCTCTTTTGTGCTGGTTACCTGCACTACTACCAGAGGCTGTAAACTCCCCTCAGATAAGGAGTGGCTTCTTAAAGATGATCTAATAGGCTTTATGTCTTATAATTGCTATTAAGGTAAGCTCATACTGAGTTAGCTTTCAACTATTACAAACGTTGTGGAGAAGCAGTCTCTCTGCTCAGTACTCTTGTGTCATTTCAAATAAACCTTGGCTTTCAGCACCTGAAGGGAGCCTAGAAGAAAGATGGAGAGTATTTACATGGGCATGCAGGGACAAGGACAAGGGGGAAGGCTTTAAACTGACAGAGAGTAAATTTAGATTAGATAGTAGGAAAAAAATATTTAACTGTGAGGGTGGTGTGGCACTGGAACAGGTTGCCTAGAGAAACTGTGGATGCTCCATCCCTGAGAGTGTTCAAGGCCAGTTTGGATGGGGCCCTGAGCAACCTGGTCTAGTGGAATGTGTCCCTGCCTGCGGCAGGGGGGTTGGAATTAAAGAGAGATCATCTAAGTCCCTTCCAACCCAGGCCATTCTATAATCTTGTAAAGTGATGTTGGGATAATGTCAAAATTCCAGTTTTCCAAGCAGTTCAGATTTTTAAAACCCCTGCAAGGACGTGGTACTTCACTCCAAAGTTAAACTTAAGAAAAGCGTGAATTTCAGGACAATGCTGTTACACAAAGCAAACACTTATTAAGCATGCTGCTGGTGAAGATACACAAACAACTAACTCTGGCTGCTACTAATGCCCTAAGGAGGAATAATCGCAGAGACACACATGTGATGGACTTCAGGATTGTAGTGCAGTTGAATACTGTGGGACCCAGAAGCAGGGAGCATGTGCTTTGATTTCATGTTTGTAATAATGTATTTGGCCTTTTTTTTTTTAAATATGACCTTTGCAACACTGGTTTTGTATATTTGTGATATTTCCTACTTTGTTTAGAAAAGCCAAAATTATCAGTGTATCAGTTCAGTGTTGTTGCCTGAAAATTCAGTATGTTAGTCTGTACCTGCTTTTCTAAACCTGCTTTAATGTTTTGATTTGTGTCGTGTGTCTGCTAATCACATCCATCCATTTGCAACCACCAGTAAATCTGGTTTTGTGTTGAAATGTGGCAGCAAGGGGAAGTATGGCTGAGTGACGCTTCTTTAGAGGCTGGTGAGGAGAAAACTGGTTCAGCTGATCTAAAATTAATGCTGTCATGAACGGGGCATTGCAACCTCCATTCAGTGTGCGGGCTCTCCCTCCAACAGATCTCTTGAGCCAGGCCTCTGGCCACTGAGGAGTTTCAGAGCTAGCTGACATTTTCTCTGGCTTTTTTGATCAAGAGTCCAGGCCCTGGATGCTTTCTCAACAATGTACAAGCATCCACAGACAAATGGATAAACAGCACTTAGGAAACAAATGGAGGGATAGGTAGCATATTTGTTGGACAGGGCTGGGAATACTCATATGCAGAAAGTTATCAAATGGTCCAGATACAGCAAAGCATGTTTCAACCTTTGGAAGCAAATATGCCTTGTAAAGGTGCCTTAGGTGGGGGGGGGAAACCTCCTGAGTGATGGGAAGGTAATTTGGAGAAGAGTGATGACTGGAATAGTGACCAACAGTTTAAGTACGTAACAAGAGAAACAGCTCATGCAGTTTTAGTTGTGCGAATCTGCATGCATGAAAGAGATGGGGAAGGTGCTAATCCTTTTTATGAGGGACCCTGCAGCTGTTCTCCAGGCTTATTTTTGCAGGTAATTCAGAGAATACAGGGAAAAACAGCCAAAATACAGGCTGCAGATGCTGAAATACTTGAAAAATCTAATGTTTACTGTCTGGCCATTTGGGGAGAGATTATAACCATACATTCTTATTTAAAATTGTCACCAAAAATAGAAGGTATTTGCTAGTAGGACACATGGAATTTAGTAAAAAATATAAACAGATGTCTCTAAGGAGATAAATGCTTAGGACATATGCAGATAGTGTTCTCATGGTAAAGTCTGATTTTAACCTCTCACTGAGGTTCACTTCTAGCTCATTCTCAGCAGGACCCCATTGCAAGATTAGATGAGGTAATCGACCTCACAGAATCAGGAGGCAAAACTCCACCAAATTTAGAAGCATCAATTAAATACCATTGTTTCTCAAGAGCTCCCTTTTTTTCTCACTATGCTAGAAAAGGTTGTACCTGTATATAATCAGAACATTTGGGGGTGGTTTATTTTAGTATAAACATGATTGCCTGACAGAAATACACGTGCACAACCATAAAGTGGAGCAGGTGGAGAATGTCACAAGTATTGTACATCTTCCTTCTCATCTTGAGATCTAAATTACCATGAAATGATAAAAGTGACTCGTGATGCCAGTCTGTTTGAGAGACTCTTGAACTGATTGAAGTAATCACCACTTTTTAATTCCTCTTCAGTAGGCAGATATTCTTAGTGAAATCTTTTCATTTGGAAGATCATTCTTGTTAAAACCTGTACTGAGGCTGCAAAATAAAATGAGCATGTGGGAAAGGGCAGTGGAGAGGACATGTCTGAGCTCTAGCCATAGCAAACAATAAAAGTGAACAATTATGATGATTCACTAGAGCAGGGCATGGACTGCAGACCATGAAGGCATTAACCTGCAGCAAGTCAGCAACATAGATCTGACCCCGGAAAAGGTGACTGAACTGTGCCAAAGGCTGGCTGAATCGGGACTGAAGCTGCCAGGCTTGCAAGTGCCTGCTTTTCACTGCACAGCTCACCTCATTTTCTCCATTTGAAACGCATACCTTGGGGTTTGTGTGCACCTGGCCTGGAAGGGTGTGATCCAGCTGAATGCCTCAGCATTTGCTTATTCATTTAGTTTAAGTTAGGTGTCAGTGCAAGCTGTGTGAAGAGAGAAGTGCCCGCACCTTAGCCTCTGGCTTGGCCTCAATGAATCTAACTCAGTTTTCTTTGCTGCTTGAAGAAGTCTCCAGATTAAAGAAAGCAAGCTGAGCTCATCTTGGCTCTCAACATTGTGTTGACAAAGCAAAAAAAAAAAAATTACCAGCCATGAATTATCAATTTATGAGTCATGCAGATTAGAAGGTTTTTGTAGCCGTGTCTTTTTAAAACATAAACATAAGCTGGAAAACTAAAGAACAAGTTGAAATAGTTACAACACAGAATTTGGAATTGGGACTTCTACATTCTTCTGATTATTTTAAGTCTTTCTGTGCCTCAGTTTTGTTTTCTCAAATGGAAGCAATAATCTCATGGGCATTCTGGTAAAGGAGTCTTTATTGGATGGTGTTTTTAGAAATGAAAAACTGCTGTTGTTGCTATTATTGTGACTAAGAGTGACATTTCTTTGCAATTAATGGCTGGATGGAGGGTCCAAGGTCAAAGAGAAAAGTCTTAACCAATTTGCATTATTATGACTAAGCCAGAGGCAATTAATAATAGTTCTATTTTTTTCACACATGTATTTCTACCCCTTCTTGCCCCTTATGTAATCCAGGGCACTTTGAAAAAAGCTCAGATGGAAAAATTGGAGTGCAATTAAATAAACATTCTAGGCTAGTCTAAAAATGCCAGATAAAATATTTCAAATAAAAAATCAGAATATTAGACATGATTTAGTAAAAGGAGTGAGGATGCCTAGAAAACAAAAGTGAGTAGTGACCTCACACAGTATGGTGACAGCAACTAATACTGAAATCACACAAAAATAAACCTGCAGATGTTAAAAGACGTGTAGATGTCCGCTTTGGGACATGGCTTAGCAGCACTGCTGGGTTAATGGTTGAACACAATGATCTTAAAAGTCTTTACCAACCTAAATGATGCAATGGTTCTATGTTCTATATAAGTGAGACTTTCATTATTATTAGAAACCATGAGACTTATGAATCTGTAATGATGCTGAATTTGTGCTAGGCATTTCCTTGTGCTGGATGACAGACTCAGCAAAGACCATTCTTAGCCTTTGAATGTACTTTTTAGCAAATGATCTTCTTAAAAAAAAGAAAGAAAAAGGTATGCACTGTGACAGTGATTTTACCAGGAGGAAAGCAGCTTTGGAAAGTGAAACAAGCTGCCTCAGGTCACACAAGAAGGCACCTGCAGATCTAGTAATAGCATTCACATTGCTCAACTCCCAATATAGAAACCGATGCAGAGTCTGTGCCATCTTGCAGAACTCATGCCTTGGGTGCTCCTATAAGTACCTCCCAGGACCTGCTTCCTCTGCCAGTGCCCAGGTTTGCCTAACTGTGGTATCCCAAATCATCTTTGCTGCAGCTACTTGGTTTATAAATTGCATGGATAAAAATTAAGAAAGCGCTATACATGTCCTCCCATTTGAAAAAGCAGTTTGGGCTGAAAGAATATGGTTAAATGGAAATGTAGAATATTAGTACTATTTCTATGTTTCTTCTGTTTTCTTTACCTGTCTTCAGGATTTTCATAATGCCTTGTGCAAAGGGATCTTGTCTGCACCTAGGTCTTCTGGGTCCTACTGCAATACAGATAAAGAAGCATTATAAAATTCTCTTCTTGTATAAATACGAGAAAGTTCACCCTTCATTAGATTGGAAGGTGCCTGCCGCTGGTAATCTGTTTGAATATAAGGCACTTCTGCTCTTTCCTCCACTGCTCTGAAGATGTCAGCCCCAGGGACGCAGCAACTGAACATATTTCTTGGCACCTCAATAGGTTTATTAATTCTCTGACTTCTGACCTGGTGTTTCTGAGTACGGCTGAGATGAGCAGTAATTCCCTCATAAACACTCCAGTGTCAGGGAGGCTTAATTGCTTGGCATCATGAGAAAGTGTTTGGTAGTTCAATGACAAAAGGTCTTAGAGAACGTGAAATGAGAGCTGACAGTTCTCCCTTACTGCCCCTGCCTGCTCCCCTCCATAATGTATCCAGCATTTAGCTTTTTCAGAGCTGTGGCAGCAGCGTTAGCAGAGCAAACCCTGATCCTGCCATTTATGGTATCCGTGTGATCACAGCAAGATCAGAAGTTAGAAGTCGTAAGTGCAGCTCAGGTAATTTTGTAAACAGCAGCAGCACCAATTTCTTTTACAGCGAGTAAAAAAAAAAAACGTTGCAACTGGAAATGAAGAGCATACAGAGCAGCTGTTTCAAATTTGTCTGATGCTGTTATAAAACAAGTTTAAAGTGTTAACAGTTGTACCCATGGCACAGTTTCCCCTGCTGTGTGCACACTGACAGCTTTCCTTTATGCCGTGTAACTGAGCTACCACATTTGTGCTCAGTTCCCTTACTGTTCCTCTGAGACGCATTTCTCCAGCTGTGGGCTGGGAATGACTGGCCAGATTCCTGGACTTGCAGGAATGCTGTGCAGCCAACCACAACTATCATACCATGCAGCAGCATCTGCTGGGCTGACCAGTGCTTGTGGTGGTCCTCAAACCTTCTGCCCATCCTGTTAAATGTGTGTCACCTTCTGACTCCAGGCGGGGAGTCACACCTCCAGAGAGCCCCAAGTGTTTCATACTCTGCCTGTCACATCAAGGTGATGGCAAGATACAAGCAGGAAAGGGTGGAGGAGGTGGTGGCCCTGACCAGCTTAGTGCTCCCCAGGCCAGAACAGCAGCCACTGGCCTTGAACAGATACTGAAGAGGAGACGAATTGGTGAGGGGCTGCTGGAGAATCCTGTCCTGCCTCTTGCAGTAATGTACCTGGGGCAGCATGCTCTACTCTCCTCTCCCTGGGCTGAAAACACTGAGATCTGAAGGAGTCTTTCACCCAAAGGGCAGAGCTGCTACTCCGGTTTGGAGGAGATGGAGTACTTGCCAGAGAGTGAGGAAATGGTGCTCATTGAAGGTAAGGAGAATCCTGAGGCTTTGACTTTTCCTTAGAAACTCAGCAGGGGATTTCTGTACCCCCCTCTGTCAAGCTGCGAAGCATTTCACTCTAACAGGCTACTGCTAAAGCTGGGATACCCCATTTTGTTTCAGTCAGGCAAGAAGTTTGAGGAGAACATAGAGAGCAAAGCAACAGATAAGAAGTCCAAGCAGCAAGCCATGAGAGAATGGTTTCCAGGGAACTGGGGGAGTTAGGACTCAGAATCTGGAAGTGAAGCAGTAGTTAGGGAGATGCTTCTGACAAGATACCAGCCATGGTGAGAAACCTTGGCCCAGCTGCAAGAGAAAGAAATTGATCCGCGCAGCAACATTGTAGTTGGGACAGAAAGTGGAGAGCAGACTGGATGAGACAGGCTGCAGCACCTGAACTTCATGACCACAAGCTCCAGTGGGAGCAGCTGGGAAACTCCAGCTGCTGATCCTTACTTTGCTCCTGCACAGCTCTGTTGATGATACCAGCAGTGCAGAAAGAGGAATGGTCTGCATGGTGTGGAGCCACTGCTGGGTGGAGGCGGGGAGACGCTATCTCCCCATAGCACAAGGAGCAGCCATCCTTTTCCTACCCACAGCAGCAGGCATGGCAAGCCTTGTCCCAAAGTCTTTGGGACTGTCCATCCCAGATTTCATAGCCTGTAACACACCAAGTACATAGGTGGCCCCAGAGTCACACAGCTGCTGTGAGAGGGAGGATTTCTTAAGAGCAGGTGGGAGGGAAAGTGGCTGTCAGTGTTTGTGTAGGGGTGAGGGAGGTAGAGGTCTCAGGGTGGGGAGAGGAGATGGAAATGGGCTCACTGCAGCTTCTTCACTTTCTGAAGGTCAGCTTACCATTCTAGCTTCTCAAAAGCATCTTCGACTTCAGCAGTGAGTATGGGCTTCAAATGTGTGGATTTGTATGATAAATTGAGGGTGCAGTGGAGTAAGAGCCTGGCTAGAAGATCAGTGCAAATGCCTACACTCAAGTGTGGAGCTGAATGCTGGCACAGGAATGAAACCCAGGGTGATCCTGTATGTCTAAACTATGCTTGCAGGAGGGAGAGAATAAATCACTGTTGGGGTTTGCATATTGGTTTCGGGAAGATTATTGCATTTTACATTTTACAGACAACTTTTCAACAGAAGGACAGCTTACAGGGTACATCTTGAAGGCTGCTGATGGGAAGAGGTGGAACATGGGGCAGGTCAATAGTTAACGAGCTGAAAATAGTTCAGTAAAATACCACAGGCAGAAACCATAGCAATGGAGAAAGGAGTAACAGGAGGATAGGAAAGAGGAAGTTATCAGTGAGCTCTTAGGAAGCAATACAAAAACTGAGAGACTTCTGAGCAGGGATCCTTAAGCCCTTACTGTCACAATTAGCCTCCTGAAGCTTGTCTATGTTGCTGGGACTGTCATTTGTGTTACCTGCTGAGTTTATTAATTTCTTTATTAACCCCCCCCCGGCAGTGGCTAACATGAGAGGTTTAAGAAGACCAAGGGAAAAGCTGGCAGAGTGGCTTTGTCTGTAATGACTTCGGTTTCTGAAAAAATGTGACAGTTCAACACCTCAAAATGGGAGCTGGGACAAACGGCTTTGTTTTCCAATTCTGTTATCCATAGTCAAGGCTGGATTAAGACTGTGTCAGTGCAGGCTTAATCATTTCACTAGGGAAGAAAGCTTTCTGCTGTCCTGGTCAAAGAAAATCTTGAAAAACCCTATTCAGGATTTTCCACCACCTTTTGAAAGCAATTTATAGACAAGAGCTCTGAGGTGTGAGCTGCCTGTGCTTATTATGAAGTACTGTTGTTAACCGATTTTGGTTACCAAGTAAGCTCATTCACTTCTGGGATCAGAAGGTGTCACAAGTCCTTCACGAGCATGATTGGGAGTAGGTGTTGATAGCCATTACTCACTCTCAGAGGTGCCTCCCTGCATTTTTGGGATGGGCCCATCACCTCCCTACTTCCAGAAGGCCACACACTGTGACTCTCTCACTCCTCCTCCAGCACTTTCTGGCAATGCTCATTTACTGCAGAGGGGGCGATAGACGCTCTCAGACTCGGGGTCGTTCACCTGGCCCTTGGCTGCACTGGGTAAAAGGGCTCCAGCAACCAGGCAAGGGAGGCTGTACTGCTGAAACTGAAAGCTGGGTGTCTCTTTTTAAAGAAAAGCAGACTGCATTGCTGTGGTCCCAGAAGTTAAATGCTGAAATCTTAGTACCTGGGAGCCAGTGGTTTATATATTCTGAGCTGCTGCTAGGGCACACATCTGGTGCACTGAAGGCATGCTGCCATGCTGCTAGCAAAGCCCACTGGAAGCAGCTCACCTTTACTGCAACACAGTGCATCTGCATAACATCTTTGAGAAGATCAGGAGACTTCTCCAGCAAGGAGTTCAAAGCTTTGCTAGTTTGCACACATGCATGGGCAACAGATTTCAGCACCTGTTGACTGATCATCACATGAATGAATAGGGAGAGCTAGCTGGCAGCTGTTGGACATTCATCCTGCTTGTGAATATCAGAGCTTGTAGCAAGTCTGTCCTCTGAAAAAAAAAAAAAAAAAAAAAA